>JAGGAX010016732.1:0-37849 GCA_017657335.1 Termitomyces titanicus | reverse complement strand
TTTTTAAACCCTTCACAGAATTTTTTGTACTCTACTGCCAAAAGCCGCGGCCTGAGCCGAGCCGAGCCGAAGCCAGGGGCTTGGGCTCAAGCCCAGATGATATCTGGGCCGGAGCCGCCTCAAGCCAGGCCCAGCCGGCGGCTTTTGGGCCACTAGTCATACATGTAAATAAGCTGTTCGACATAACCTACTCAATGGTCGCAATGTTGTCTTGATGCCAGGGTCAGGTAACTCCCCTGTTGTAGAAAATCATCACAAAGTCGATGGAGAGTCGTGTCGGCGTTTGCCGTCGCATTCAAATTGAAGTTACTCCTGAGTCCCGGATCCATCACTACTTATCAGTACACCATCGCTCGCCTTGTTTTTCTCCTTGTTCCAGAGTCATACGCCGGTTATTGCGACAGAAAAATAAGAGAGATGTCTTGTAGGTACCTCTGCTCCCTGACTGACTCTCGGCTACTCTCGGCAGACAATGTTCAAGTGCGAAGGATTGTTTGAAATTGTGACGGATGTGTTATTCAACACAAGCTTGCTTAGCGGGTCTACTCTAGATCATACGGCTTTCTTTAGAGATAGATTTTGGACACAAGAAGAGATTCCGGCATTCTTTTGCGTGGCCAATCTCCGCATTTTCCATTGTCTCGGTAGGCTGGCGCACAACTGTTCTCCGACCTGGCCGCTCTCTTGTGTGATCGAATAACAACGAAATAGTTCTAGCACAAATGAGTGGAGATGCTGGCCATGTTCAAATAATGAGATTATAAAAGGCTCTCTGTTCTCTGTCTGCCTTCACTTTCCCCCATCTAACAGACCTTATCCGAAACATGTCTCTTGCTCAGCCTCTCCTCCAAATTGGACCATTGGGATCCTTTCGCGATTATCCAGTATTCGTGGTAAGCGCCTACGACATCGAACATCTTCTCTTCCTCTCACTCAAATTTCTCGATCATACCAGCCACCGAAACCTAAGCTCCATCTCCCAAGCAGTCTCGATGCACTCAAACTTGATCTAACTCGTCTCTGGCTCATCCGCTCTCCACGAAAACTAAAACCAAAGCAATCCGATGCCAGCTGGACTGAACTCGAAACCCGAGCCCCCGTATTCACACCCCCACCTCCTGAGGAACCCACCTCACCCGTGTTTCCACTTGACCACTCCCCTGGACTACCGCCAATCAAACTTCCCCAACTGTTACCGTTCAAGTTGTGCTTAGATGGAGCTGATGAGCCGTACGATTGGGAGGATTTTAGCGATATTGATACGGCTAGTTCTGGATCGAGAGAAAGGAGAGGAAGTCATGCATGTGATGTGAGGTATGTGTCGCCGCTTTTACCGTCTCCACCGCGGAGGCACGCGGTGCGACCGTCTGAGACTGTTGGGAAGCTTGAGTGGACGGGATTTGGGGAATGCTTCGTCAATCTCGAAGACTCTGACTCGTCGGATGGTACGACAACTTTTCCTGTAATTCGAACTGTCGGCTGACGGCTTTCTTTTTCTTTTCAAAGATGAGGATGTGTTTTGGCCAAGCTTCTCGTTTGACGATGCATATCTTGGTGATAAAGAAGATAATTGGAGCGACAGTGAGGACGAAGCCCCCCCACCAACTAGACCAAACAGGGGCGCAAAGGAAGTCGTGGATTGTTTTACTTGGCTTGATGCCGAGCTTGAATGTTTCTTCGCAGGTTTCGACGAGGTATGTGTTGTATTTACCTTCACCCCACTTGCGGCTGAATTGAACTCAGGAGGACTGCTGAAGTCCTTGCTCTGTCGCCTCCACTTGAGATCGAACTTCCGCGATTGATTTTGAGCTCGTCGATGCCTTATAATTATGCCTATATATGCTATTATGCTCATGTAGTTACAAAATATGACCCATTCCGAACAACTTGAAGGTGGGAATGCCCAGGTAGAAACGACGCAACATCAGGATATCTGATAGACGTACTTGAGAATAACCTACATATTCAGCCAATTGTGCACAATATGAAGGTGCCGAAATAAATGCCAAAAAATTCAAAGTATGTTTGATAGCAGCCCCGTCGACAGCCCGAGCATCATGAAATCGCCCTCAAGTGGAACTCCCATTCTTTGGGAAAGCATTACAGTTGATATTTTAACCAAGTTCGAATAAGACGTTCAACTACCGATTCAGATATCATCGAAAGTTGTAGAATACCAATCAACTTCTATCGGCAAGCCACTCAAGGGTTCCATATGTCGCGAGCACGGAGGATTAGGAGACAAAGGGCATTGCTGTGTCCCAGTAGCACCTTGAAGCTTTTAAGAAGTTTTCGAGTTGCTTTCAAGCTGAACGCGGCCGCTGTTTGGCTGTTGTGACCGTATGTAGTGCTTGAATGTAGCTCAACAAGAGCTCAATCAGGGCAATGGCATCCATCCATGAGAGTATTTGCTGTTGTTAGGTTGACAAGGTCGCATTACGCAATTGGTGGACACGTATACGATCAGGTGAGGTAAAGCCGAGGGATACAACTGGCAGGCCACATTTGTTATTCTCCTGCTTCTCTCTTCTTCCGTGCTCTAGCACCTGGATCTGCCCTTTCTTATTTTTCTGGTCTCCCTCTATCCTAACGGCGGCTTACAATGTCGTCGGAAGATTCTTCTCTCCTGGGCAAACTTGATTCGGTGGTTCCAGCACCTCTGGCTCAATTTGATGCATTTCCAAAGATTCCTTCGACGTACAAGGCGCGTTCAGAGTCGCGCGGGTTTATGACAATCTTTGTGGCACTGTTGGCTTTATTGCTCATGCTGAATGACATTGCGGAATATATTTGGGGCTGGCCGGATACGGAGTTCAGCATCGATAATAATAAGCTGCCCTACATGGGTATCAATATCGATATTGTAGTGGGTATGCCTTGTCAATGTAAGTAAGAGCTTAAGTGTGCCGAGAGACTCGTCTAATAGTGTTGTAGATCTTAGTGTGGATCTAAGAGACGCGGTTGGAGACCGTCTGATGCTTACGGGCACGGTACGCAGGGATGGGGTACGGAATTATGCTTTAATACTTTACTGCCTTTTTTCAATGATATCCAGGCCGTCTTTGACACGAACCAAGCGTTCAAGTTCATCTCTCACTCACGGGGACTTTCGGTCCAAGAAGCCGTTTCGCAGTCGAAGAAGTCACGCGGCCTCTTTGCCTGGTTACGCCGAGCGAAACCGGGGTTTCAGCCGACATACAAGCATGAAGCTTCTGGAGATGCGTGTCGAGTCTGGGGAACACTTGTAGTCAAAAGAGTTACTGGTATATAACCTTGTCTGCTCGTCTGACCCTCAAATGCTTCATCTTTTGCCAGCTAATTTGCATATAACAACCCTTGGCCACGGATACGCTAGTTACGAACACGTCGACCACAACAGTCAGTACCACTTCCCGGTCCTTTCCTTGAAACTTACCTTTACCCAGAGATGAACCTTTCACATATTATCAAGGAATTTTCATTCGGGCCCCATTTCCCCGAAATGGTTCAGCCCTTGGACTACTCATATGAGGTTACGCATGATCGTACGTCATCCCCAATACTTAAGAACCTCTAGCTCAACCTAGCTCGCAGCCTTCATTGCATACCAATACTTCCTCCACGTCGTCCCCACCACCTACATCGCCCCGCGCTCCAAGCCCCTAGACACCAACCAATATAGTGTAACGCACTACACTCGTGTCCTCGAACACAACCGTGGCACCCCCGGCATTTTTTTCAAATTCGATCTGGACCCTCTCAGCATAACAATCCACCAACGCACACCCTCCCTCATCCAACTCATCATTCGGTGCGTCGGCGTCATCGGCGGAATCTTCGTCTGCATGGGCTACGCAATCCGCATCACCACGCGCGCAGTCGAAGTCGTCTCAGGCGCGGACACCGCGCCCGGTATCGTCGCTGCCGAAGCTTCAGGCGTCAAAGTTGGATTACGATCGAAGTGGGGCGGGTCTGAGTTACGCTCTAGAGGTAAAATGATTAGGCAGGGATCGGGGTGGGTGATGGAAGGTGGGGACTCGTCACCCTACGCATCCTACGCCGCCGGCACGCCGACCTCGAACGGGTTCCCCACACCTCCATCGGGACCTCCCCCATCAGCATTCGTTACGTCGCCCGGGTTCAACGTACCCGGACCCCCTCCACCTTCGTCGGTATCCATCCCACCGACACCTCAGAGCGTCGGGCCCCAAAGTCCCTCTGCGTTCGGACTTGTGCCCTCAGCGTCAACAGGTGCGAATGGCGTACGGACCGGTGTGACGTGGACACCTGCGCCAAGGGCGTCGCATACGCATACACCTGGATCGGCCTCGTCTGTTCCACAGCCCCCGCCGAATACGAGTGCATCGAGTACACCGGGGGGACATACGACGTTCCCGTCTCCACCTGGTCCAAGTACGAATGCAAATGGGGATGGGTTTACGGCTGGGCCGCCGCCGAAGAGGATGGGTGGTGGGCCGAAGAAGGATGATTGATTAAACGAGAAGGCTCGGAAAATGCAATGTATGTGTACATACGTGTATGTAGAAATGGTGTATTGGCATGACCACAATGATTTTTTTTAGCTTTTTGACTCGCTGTGTACTTACGCTGGTTTGATGTGATCGAGAGCGCCCAAGAAGCGAGATTTGGTCACTTTTTCCGTAAATATGAAGATTGAAGATTATCATAAGACGGATATCCGTTCGTATGGTATTCAATAACCGATCCAGCGTACTTCTCATCCTGATGTGTCATGTGTCGGCATCACTCCTTGCGCTCGTGTCCATCCAACTTGATGTATTCATCCCATTTGGTGAGAATTTCTCCGTCTACGGGATGATCAATGCACTAGCACTGGCCGCGTGTAAAAGGGGAGGTGAAAATGTCGCAACGGTAAGATCGTTTTGAATCACACGAACGTCATGTCATACCTTTTGACGAAGAGAGAAGATGATCGGCTCGAGACGCGTAATCAATCCCGAGGAAGATTAGCATCCTTCGGGACAAAATCTCTACAAATAGAAGTTACATAAGTTGGTAGCTCTTTACACAGCTTTTATATACTCCACGATAACACAACAGCATGACAGCGTGTATTTTATCTGAGTGAGTCAACGACGCCAGAGAAGTTGATGTCCAGCATAGGCCTGAGCCGTAGATAGAAAACAAGAAACTCCATCGAGCGTGAGTGCCCTTTCAAGAAAGTCCCGTGTCGATTATTCCAGTCTGAATAGGCATGGTGAGTACATGAGGCAGGCCGTCGCTGGCAGACTCCGGATTATCGGGATCGCACGAAATGTCGAGGCAAAGCTTGAGATTTTCAAGAAAATTTAATGAAGAAATGTGGCATTTATGAGTTGGCGAGAGCATATTGATCGACTCGATGAAAGAAAGCGTGTCGAACTTTATGTGATATGACCCTCGGTCGACGAGACCATATCCAATTTGGCTTTTCACAAAGCTTCAAGCCTCGACTTACCGCTGTTGCGGCAGACTTCAAGATAAGCAAGAGTGTTCGAAAATTGCCGACTGTAGCAGACAACCCTGGATTGGAACGCCCGAATCAGTGCCCCGGCAAAGGCCGATTTCCGAGTCGATTCTTGAAAAATCCGTTATCACGGGTGATTACTAGCTCCCTATTCGATCAATATTCGATTCGTGAATTAGACGCCTTTGGACCTCTCTTGCTACGCCGAATAACGGTCTCCATTAGTGACGACCATCCCGAGCTCTAACTCAGAGCAAGCTACACTTGATTTTAGGTTCTCTCCCTCAGGACCTCAGTCAAGTGGATAAAAGATCTATTTAGGCGCTCCAAGTTTTCTATCGTTCTCATATAATCGGCCAAGCATCTAAAGGAGACCACCTCTAGTGATCTTCCAATTCGTACATCAACATATCCTCAAGAGTCTGCTGTTTCTGATCCATACCTCTTCTTTGATGCCAATTAGCCGAATAACTCCTCCGCACGCCATATTCGACATGAACTCCTTGGCCATCTGATCCATATCAAGGGGCCTGCACTCACTTGTCACGATGGAAAGAGTTTAGCAAGTTAAAGATTTTTTGGCACACGCCCCCTGATAACCATCGTTGGAATCAAAAGAACGTCTTCTCGTTGGGGTATCCTCGAACGTACTAATATCGAAAATGCAGAGCAATACAACACATGGGGGCCGAATCGGAGCTTTCCACCTCAAAGTCCTCTTCTTTCCTAATAGTCAAAAATTGATCACGGACTTGTTGCCGTGATATAGTCAGTCCTACATCCGTTATTGGATGGACCTTGCAGTATGTCTTTGTGTTATTGCATCTGATGAGGAGTAGAAGAATCCTCACTCGTGGTCTATAGGATTAAAATAGAAGTCACCTAGAACGGATAGTACACGAGGACAGAGGGGGGCATCTTCAGAGTACGGCATTTTAGAGGCGTGCAATTCTTCTCATTGGATTAGTATACAGGAGTTTCCATCCACTCGACTTGAAGCTTCCTTTGCTTATCTATCACGTTCAACGTAGGCCAGTTTACTCCAGTACTAACTTAGTTCGTCATTGCTATCTTCCAATCCATCTTGGTGAGAATCTGGCTTGCCTTGACGTTCTTTCTTTTCAATGTTACCTTGACGGCAGATGCTCTTCCCCATACGTGGGCTAGTGACCATCAAAGTTCGGACATAGTTCTGACATATCCATGCAAGAACACAAGGTCTAGCAACGTATGATGACGTTAGGAAAGATATGGGTCATCAATCAAGTACCAGCAATAAGGTCGAAGACAGACAAGTTGGAGCGACAAACGCTTAATAAAAATATAGAAATTGATGTGGCGCCACGTCGTTCGGCCCAGCATACAGTTCGACAGCCATGGTTTGATGTCGGATGGCGTCCTCTCGAAAGAACTCAAGAGAAGGTGTGCCTTGACGAGTTGTAGAACCTCATCCCACTTCTCTGGCCTTCTTGCTTTGCATCCATCCACGAGCTCTACACCCCCTATAGTGGTCTATCAACGTTCGATTGACGGATCACAGAGAAAGAAAGAATAGAGTTTGATGCTTTGTATGACACGAGATTGTACTCTTTGGATCCAGAGGAACCAGCCGCGTAGTAAGGCACAGTGAATACAACACCAACTTTGTAACACTAAAAAAACTATCAAGAGACATTCACCCAATTGGAGACACAGGGACCCTGTCTAGGAAGGTACGTTGATGTTAGCATTTCTACAAGGAGGTAGACGTACCAATGAGGCCGAGGCGATAATCCTTGAATTCTTAGGGTGGCGCTATTGGAGATATAAGTTCACTAGCACTGGTAACCTCCTGGCGATGTGGTTGCGAAAGTCGTTAAATTGAAAAAACAAGTGGTAGAGCGCCAAAGGTCCATCATGCATTGACAGAAGTTGGACACGGAGGTACGGTCGGTCGGCCCAGCGGACCGAAAAACATCAGATACCAGTTTTGTACTTGGAAAAATCTGTCACGTCCACCATTCTCTCAATGTGGTCACAAGGATAGCGCCCAAAGCTTAGAGGTTTGTCGAGAAGCACACATCCTCGTTCCTAGGTTTGGCTCGTGGCTCGCTCCAAAATACTTAATCTTGATCTCGAGCAAATTGGTTTTAGAGCGGCGAAACAGCTGCGTGCAGCGGCGGCATGACGTGGGGCCTTATCCATGTCCGATCGGAACTTGGAAGTTGATTTCTTAAGGGGACGTATATTTCAATCATTCATGCCAAATCATAACCAACCAATTAAACCGAGTTACCTACCAACAATCCTATGCGTTCCATTTTCGCCATTTTTGGCAATGGGGTTCCTTGAAGGCTTCGCGCTAAGGATTTGGATTTGATTGGTCTCGACCCCTTTTTCCCCATACTAGCCTGCATGAACACGTTGAAATAATTACCGCTGAATCAAAACAGCCATAGCACCATCGGGAGCTAGAAAAGCCCGTGCCATATCGGACTCAGAGAATGATTTTGGTTTCTGGACGGCTGGGCAGATCTTTCTATGTTCGTACAGAGCGGTTAAATGCAACCGATGTTGTTTGTGAGTCTGTTCGTCATATAAATTCCAAAGACTCTTCCTGTTATCGCCAGCCTCGTATACTCTGTCTCTTTACATCACCTACTAAGCCAACATGTGTCGTCGACGCTTGTATGACTCCGTCTCCTAGGTGACCTCGTATATTCTTATCTTGCCTTGTAGTGTGGCCTACAACTACGCCCGCTGCGGACATGTCATACAGGAGGTAAATGTATTCATGATCACCACTCATGATCCTACTGACCATGGGTTGAGCAGCCTGACACCGTGGTATGCGATAAATCCCGATGGGAATCTTTTCAACCACTGACACATTTTCAGGTCGAATGTTACATTCCATGGTGCAGATTCAGCCCAAACCATCCGCCTGATTGTCAACCTCCTCGATGCACGCAAACGTGTCTCCAATAGTACGTCACAAAAATATCGTTTTCAAGTTCATCTCTGATCAAAATGCATTATTCGCTCTCTCATTCCTTCATATTTTACCTGTTCTCTGACAATTGCGTACTCACATTTTGATCATGGTCATTTAGTCGAGGCTGGCCCGAACAATACTGTACGCTACTTTTCCTATGACCTTTCAGGATAGACCGCTGACAAGTTTCTTCATTGCCAGCTCCACGTATTGACAACCTTTGTCCCAACTGTCTAGCGGGAGCCAAATAATATGCTCGCTACTAGCTGTCTGCTGTCTCAGACCATTTTATTTTTTGTTGGAATTGAAAGGCTCCGCGGCTCGAATTTTCATAGTACCTATCCCGATTGTCCCTTATGATTCATTTTCTTCTAACTTCATTCTTGCTGTCTATCTGACTGCTTTGATTCTCCCTACCCTACGCGTATGAATATGTCGGAAATTCCCATTTGATTCCCATTTGTTTGCCCTCGGCGGCCGTGCCGCAACGGTTCGGATCGTTTTGATTTTTGATCTTCATCTGACCTCGTGGCATTGATTTGACGCTTGTTCCCACACTATGGCGTCGATGAGTTGATTTCTTGCAAAGAACGGCTATCCCATGTAAGTCGGAAGGCCTCTCAATCTTTCTCTGGATTTACCAGAATAATCTCCTCGTCTTGTACGAAACATTCTTAAGATCAGGACACCCCTCCCTAGAGATTGAAGGCTATCAAAATACAAAAATCACGAAATTAAATTTGCTAGAAAAAGGAGGGAATGCTGCACTGTGCAAAATCAATAGTTTTTACTAGTAATATCAGTCGTTTTCAACTGTAGCTAGGCCGTATTCGGGTAAGATTCTCATATTCGGATCCTCTTTGAACTTATAATTGAACTAGACAAAAGCCATATCAACGCAAAGTACTCAGTTGCAGCATAGAGTGTATTATGGGTCGTCCCACGGTTTCAAAGAGCTCGTAAACCGTGTATCGAACACGCATGTCCCAGAGACTGACCTCTTGCTTCTTTGGTCCCATGAGAAGAGGTATATATAAGCAAACAAGAGCATGATATCTATTATTGACTTACTTTGGATGACCATCGGGATAAGCGAGCGCAAGATTCCCTGCTATTGCGCCCAGCGTTGAATGTCATGGACAGGAAAAGGCTGCCTTCAAGTGTCAAAGAGACGCGCATATCCGTCACCATATCCCATTACGAACATGTTGGGATCGGGTGAAGTTGTCGATATTTCATCGATTTCATTGTTGTGGCAAAAGGACCTCGTCATCAGGGCATCATGCTCAAAATCTACGAAATTCGAATAACTGTTGGGTAGACAGGAGAAGTTTGTCCAAGTGCTCCTCTATACTAAGGCTGTAATGTAAGCTGGAAAATTACATCGATAGACTGACTGGCAGGTAGCCCCTTCTCCTTCAGGAACGATCCCAAGATTGCCAAAAACCTTTGCATAACGCCATAAACTGGAGGGTGAACAGTGGAAATTTCATCGCGGGTCTCATGAGCATGCTGAGTGCCTTTGTCGAGTACTTCGTCTGCCTTCAAAAGCAATGTCGCGTAATCGGGCGCGTCTCCAGGATCACGCATGACGTTGCAGGCAATGTTGAGGATCTGTGCAAAGAATTCCTTTCTCTTCTCCGTGTGAATATCAGAGTCATCATCTGTACTATCTTTCGATTGTTCTTTAATGTTGTCGCCCAGCTTTTTCTTCAATCACGCGAGTCGAGCCAGAGAGGTAAAAGACATGGTCGCTGAGATTGGTGAGAATGAGTTTTGTCGGATTATCTTATCTAATTCATTTCGAAACTTGATTAATGATTATTCGCACGATGTGCCACATCGCACAAGGTTTGAAATTTTGATAAGTAGCCTGAGCGCGGGCGCCCATTCACTGGCCCCTGGCGATAAGAAAGGTAAAAAGGAGTTCCATTTGATTTAGCCTCAACATTTGATCTGACATGTCAATGCACTCAGGATGGATCAAAGCACTGAATCCGATGTCCAGCTCTGAACGTCCGAAACAAGGAGAAGCTGCCTTATGGATCTGAGGGACGCATGGATTGGCTGAAGGTGTCGGCATCCTCGTGAATTACGTCGCCATGGGCCAAGTAACTTCTCTTCAGAGCTCCATAATGCTCGACCTCTACCACGATACACGAATAGCTGTGATTCTCCTTCCAGTCAAATTCGCAAATCGTTGGGCCAGCGATTGATGCGTGTGCCTCCCACACAGCGGACGAGCGGACGAGAACATCGCGTCTTCAAAGTCGATGTCACACTGCACGAATTAATCGATTGTGGGAGAAGAGGACAATCAGTCCACTGAATGACTTCGAGGTATGGTATGGATCGTACATTTTATTAGTTGCCCTGCATTTTCTGTCACATTCAAGATGGATTTTGTGATCGTGCGATGTATAGAGCGGGGTCGTCAAGTCTGGCGCTGTCGAAGTGAAGCTTTGGACAACGAGACGTAGAGCTATCATCGAGGAGTCGGTTGTTCAAGAGGCTCTCGTGTTGTTTTTATTCACCCGCGATATTCATGGTGAATCTCCCGAGAATTGGCAGAGCGTCTGCCTTTGAATTGTCATTTTACTAGCCAACACCTTGAACAACATCCTTCAGCATTTTTAGTAGTGGATCAGTATGTGGCGCTTTACCCCCACACGAAACTGAATCACGACCGAATGCCAATTTCTGTAGGAAATCACGTCTCAGGACTCAATTGTTCGCCCTTTTGTTTCTATCTTTCTGCGGCCAGGATTTTTTTTTCCGTTGTCAAGATATATTGTTAGATCTCATGACTCTTTTTTCTAAACAGACAGACTACATTATGATGGACAGCCTATGTGCCATATTTGTGTGCACAAAGCTTACCTTGACTCGATCGAAGTACGTAATGACCTTTGTGAGATTCTCCGTGTAAGTTTTGCGCGCATTTTCCATTTTCAATATGGGCCGACTCTGTTTGGTTACGTTCTTTCCTTCCAGCGTAGGTCATCTGACGATGTGGCGTTGCTCTCTCCGCGGCCTAATCAGTTCACGAATTCCCAGATGCCCAAGCCTACACCATTTAGGTACATTCAATGACCGGCAAATTAGCCATGTTCCGTGCCGCCTCTTTATTGTCCAACGATCTTTCAGCTGATCACTATGCTTCCCAGAATGACCATGAAAGGAAATACCATCGCGTGTGAACTATCTATTTTTTCTCCTCTTCATTCAACTCTCGTTATATCATCTATATTTGTGCGCGACCAGTACCTTGACGATCTGCTTGCTTCTTGACTTCACTTTTGACATAAGTTATTCTTATCTTTCACGACTGCATTTCTATCTGACACCAGGTCCTAAAGCCAAAAGTTTCTTCTCATGATCCACCCATTGTGCCACGTTGAGTCCCTCTATCTTCCTGAGCCATGTCAAGGTAAGTATCTCGAACGGCGTCGTCTATTGTGTTGCCACTACTATTGACAGGGATAGACACATGGCTTCCGTCTTCGAGGTCTTCAGAGAAAAAGCCGCGGCAATTTTAGCCATCGCAGTGTCCGCAGTGTAGGCAAGTTCTCTTTCCATAGCATCTGAACAACAATAGACATGGAATGTCCCTGACCTCAGAGAAGATACGCGCATTTTTAGACCACAAATGTGGTAAGTTGAACGTGGATAGGAAGAGTAGAGACCCTTACGTCATTTTCACCTCCGTCTTTTGTTTCTGCACACCATGGGTCAATGTTATGCGATCAATGCGAAGATTGAACACGGCGTTGATGTGTCCATTTATGCCACTCTCGGAGAAAATTTTGTGATATGTGATTGTGCGTGTGACCACTGGTCGACTTTGCTACATTGTCACACGCTAGCGAATCTGTCAGTGAGCTCGCTTGTCATAGCATGTTCCGTTACTCGTGGAAGGGATATCCGAAATGACCGAGCACCGACTTGAACGCTGCGCAATGCTATACTCGTGAAGGTGCCTGCGCAAAAAAACATCATTGGATGGAAATATCCGCGACTTGATTGGACTCCGACACAGCTTCGTTGATCCAAAATTTTTCTCCTTCACTGTGGACGAAAACCAGTAGGAGTTCGGCATAGCGCGAATGATCATGGCAAATCGTGGTAGTAAGTGCCGAAAAGCTTCTGACAATTATGACGGAGGTAAATAGCTGTTCTTCCACTAGCCGGACCGATCTTTATTGTCTCCCCTCTCATTTCACTTCTATGAGTCAAATTCTCTAGAATGATGATCGGATGATGTCGCACAGCTTATTATTGTCAATGTTCGTCAATGTAATAGCCCCTCCGGCACGTCAGATCTTTGTATCTGCATAAGCGATGAATCGAGGGCGGACACAGCGCCTCACGTCAAATTTGGATTCTCGTGGCTATCTTAGAGTTCGAGCACGAATACAATAAGACTACCTCGCGTATAAAAGCTGTTAGAAATGAGAGAGAAGCTGCAATCGAGTACAGCTCAGCAGCTCTCCGCAGAAGACCAGAGTCACTCATCCGCTCTCACCAAGCCTACTTTCGAAGCCTTCTTCATGGATTCATTCACACTCATCTCTGCAATTCTCACCTCTGAACAGGCGGAGGACATCACAATGTCGCTACCCGCCGATGAGGAAGCAGATCGATCATCGACAACACAGATCTACTGCGTAATAGCATGATTTCTCTCGCCTCGTCTCTCTATGCCATCGAATACTGCATCTATCGTAAGTCGGCCTGTCCCTGTAGTGTTTGATCATCGATCTGACTTCTCTTCACTATAAGCATTGTACATATATTTGCAGTCGTATCATTTATTCCAATCGCACGCCGCACTTCGGAAACCCCCTCCTCGAGATGAATCACCATCTCATGCACCCACATTTGTATTATCGTTATTGCGATCATTATTTATATCGCGCGCGCATATAGCGCTGCAGATAGGATTACCATCCCCTCCACGCTCATTCACGACCTATTAACCAACGGCATTGCCACTCGATACCAATGGACGGCCAGATTACCACCACACTCTTTGCACTGATCGTTTTCTGTACATTTGATCGCCTCTATCTTCGTTCTTGATTTACTACATACCTCAGTATGTAATAGGTACCACTACACCTGAATTTTTTTTTCATTATCAGATGCGACTAGATACGTAAAAATAAATACATTTGGATCGCTGTAGGTGTTAGACACTGTCGCGGTTTTTGGAAGATAGAGAGGCCATGCGCGCCATAGAACGATGCCTTTGAACAACTTGAACTTGAAAACGCTGCAGTTGGAAGGAAGCCCTCGGGCCGAGTAAAGCGTCGCAACAAATCATTATCACGTGGACGGAATAGGCTTCGGGTCGGAGTGTTCCGACGCGAGCACGCCCGTCTCTCCACTCCTCTCAACCATGTCCTCCACCAGAGTCCTTGGCCTTGGTCCTTCTCTGCGCAAGGCAGCCTTCACGCCTCGTCTTTGTGCGTAAAAATAAATATCAATCTTGTTCATGCTTAAACTTTTATTTTATCTAGTGAGGAATCAGGTTGTGTTGCGAAATGTCTTGCAAAAACGGTGAGTAGACAGATACGACCACTACCGTCACGAAAAGTTTATCAAATCCGCTAGAACTGTGCAGACTACGTCGACCACCGTGTCGGAAGCTATGCAGATCCTCAACAAGCAGCGCTTGAACCGCCCATCCAGCCCTCACTTCACCATCTATCAACCTCAGTTGACCTGGATCGGTTCCATCTTCAATCGTGTCACTGGAGTTGCCTTGAGCGTCTGTACGTACCTCTGATGCTTCAGTGTCAATTCAGACTAAATGGCCAATCAGTGCTCTACGGATTCTCTCTCGCTTACCTCGTCGCCCCCACCACCTTCGACAGCACCCACGTCATCGAGTTCGTCAAGGGCCTTCCTGATGCTGTTAAATACGGCGGCAAGTTCATCCTTGCTTTGCCTTTCACGTTCCACTCTTTCAATGGTTTGAGGCATCTTGCGTGGGATATGGGCAAATGTGCGTGTGTTCAGTAAAACTTTTCTGACTCTATGGCTGATCTCTCGCTATGCTAGTCATGTCGGTTAAGGGCTGCTACAGCTCTGGCTATGCCGTCTTGGGTGCTACCGCCGTCTCGACTCTCGGGTTGGTCTTCTACGCGTAAAAAAGACAGTACGAGTTGTACGATAGAATTCTATTTTTCAACGCTTGTTTGTGCAGCCTGTCATTCCTTGGCTAATTTTGATCGAGGTCTCAACCTCAACATGCATAAGCTGATCTCCTATTTTTCAGTCAAATTTACAGGTTTCCCGTTTTCATTTCGATCTTTTCACTATCCTCTCACAAGACCAATCCCTTCCCTCTCTCTAGCTTCCTCAGCCCTGGACATATGAAACTCCAAGCCTTGCTTCATTCGAGATGATTTGCCCTGTACCGCTTCCTGTCGACCTCTGCCTCTTATAATCCGACAGCTTCGAACGGCCACCTGTTCAGCTGCAAACTCAAAATCGTTTGTGGCTCGCGTACTGGCTAGGCATTGAGGTCCATTGACGGAAAGAGACGTCCAAGGGGTTTGAAGGTCGAGATTGCGATCGAAGGAGTCGCAGAGCTTTCGGAAAGATGAAGAGCTGGCCTGAGTTTGAGATGAAGCCAGATTGAGGTCGATGACTTTGGAACAGAAAATTATCCAGAACTCTCACTGAAGCATTTTGGCTGGGAACAGACTGAAGAGTCGCGCGAGCTTCATATTGGGAAGCTTGTGATAGTATTCGTGTCGTTGACCGTGAGTTCCGTTGGCCAACGTCTCTGCGATGGTTGCTTGGCTCTACACCGATAATTCAGAACATTGTTGGTCATTCATCATCTCGTTATTCGTATCCAGCGGGTCGCTATAATCGCGTCCGAAGATAACACGAATATTAACAAAACTCCAGATGCCACAAAAATTGTGTTGAAAGGAACAGACTCGTCAGCAAGAAGCCCGGATATACGCTTTCCTCTACTCATATGGATAAAAGACAGTCAGATCGAACAAACCTTTTTTTTTAGCCATGAGAATATAAACACCATTGAAGTTAGCCAGGATGTCACGATATCATTATGGGTGTCAGTTTGTGCGCCAGCGCGTCCACGCTAAATCACTGCGCGTTAAACGTCAACGTCAACGTGTTTAAACTATCAACTATGTCCCAATGACCCTCAAAGACGAAAAGGTTGATACTAATGATATCACAATCGTTCTGGAGGCGATGAAAGCAGTACAGCGGGATCATCAACATCACCAAATACTTGCTTCTTCCTTCCACTACATACGTTCATCAACACCTCTCTCGCAGCATGGCAGAAACACAAGCTCCTACCGTCCAATCTTCACGAGAAGACGTTTGGTATCTCAAGCACGCTGTGTTCAAGGGTAAACCTATTCAAATTATCACACAGAACTTCAACGGGTATGACCTAACATCTCGTACTGATTCTCGTCACATCTGACACGTATTCACAGCCCGTGTTCATTTATCGCAATATGTTCGTCTAGATACCATCGTGCGACGACGAGGGCCGTCTAACTACTTTGAAATTCGATCGTATATTATGCAGGCAACATTCTGATCATCCGAGGAAACATAATCATCGAGCCTCCGACGCGCATGACCGTCTCGTACGAGTTTCTCTCGCAGCTCGTCGCGGAATATTTGCTTAAGCATTCTCCAAATATTGACATTTCGGATGCACTCTCAGTTATGCCACATACCCAAAGTAAGTTCTCTCGTCGTCATGATACCCTTCCGGACATTCATCAATTGTCACAGAGGGCCTTGATCTAAATCCACTGTTCACATCATCTACGTCTTTCCAGCCTGCTAGCACAACAGCTGGAGGGGAACTTTTACTCTTCTCACAAGTTGGCATTGACCTTGTACATGGTTGGCTCGTTGACCCTGATTCACCAGAAGCAAGAGCTATGCGTGAAGAGGACGCGGAAGACTACGACAGTGCAGTGGCCCTGATTGCTGAGGCGGATCATATAGCTGGTGGTATGTTGGTTCCGATCGAGGGCGATGTTGCCTCAGCTCCCAAACGACGGGAGCAAGATTGGACAGCTGCGGAGCACAGGAAGATAAAGAATGGTGATCATCTTTTTTTTTCCGACCCCGCAAATCTTTTCTCACATGTGATCTCAGCCCTCATCATCCGGCAGTTCCTCGAAAACACTCAATCTCAAATGTCCTATCACGGCCTTTTCCACCTCGCATCAACTCTCAAACCAGGGGCCCTCGTCGCGCTTTTCCGAAGTTCCCATCTCTCTGTTCTCTACAAATCAGGAGACAACTGGCAAGTCCTAGACGACACAGCGGCATCAGCACCTCCACTCACAACCATCGACATCAACGGTCCCGTTGAGCCATCTTCTCCAATCCTCTCCGCGTTAGATACACCTGACAACGTCCCAACACCCCTCGAGCTGCCGGACAGCCCAATAGTTGCACCAACGTCCTATACCGATCCGAATGATGAGGACGTACCGCCACGCGTCCCTTCGACACAACCACCCGCGTCCACAGCACCCGTGCCTGTGTCCGTGGCTATGTCTCCTCAGCCAGCTACCGCCGTACCTGGCTCTGCCCCCGGACCCTTAGAACCGGCCCTCTACTCCCTCGCGACGGATCACGTATTTCTCTACGAGCCCTCCGTCGTCTGGGAGCGCATCGAAGACGTCGACGGATCCGCAGGTATATTCGTTGACTCTTCATTCAAGCGCTCGAATCCGGTGGGTGGAGATTGGGCCGGGCGGTCGGCGGATGATATGGCGAGGGATATTCCAGGAGATACGGATTTGGATGAGTGCGTATCTTTTTTCTTCGATTTTGAACGTTGTTGAGTACGATGATGCTGATTGGGTTTGGATCTCGCGTTGACAGTGCGCGGTTCGCGAGACAGTTGCAGGCAGAGGAAGAGGATTATGTGAGAAGGGAGCAGGAGGCGTATATGCGGCGGCAGAGGAGAGAGGATGAGAGGAGACAGAAGGAGTTGCAGATTCGTGCGGAAAGAGAACGTCGGAAACTTGAGAAGGCGAAGAAGAAGAAGGATTGCATCATTATGTGAGTCTCGTATAGTAAACCGGATCTATCTTTATTTTTTGTATAGAAAGGGAATGTACTGTTATTCAATGTACCCTCATCTTAAGCTTGAAAAACACATTTCGGGCAAAGACGCTCCACCAGTGTGATTGGGAGACTGAACTTGACATGTCGCGTCCCTCAATCGGTCCAGTCATTAGAAAAGAAGAAAAGATTTGGTACTCAAAGTCACAGGAGTAGGTTGGCAGAAGCTCGTCATGAGCAGTTCACCAGCAAGACGTCCTTTAATTATTTGTGATCTCTTCTGAAATTAGCCTCAGAGAAAGGGGTTCCTGGATGCAAAACAACGTTCGACAATTGCTTGTTGTACAATTGCCAAAATTCGTCCCGCTTCGCCTTTCGAGACCAACCACCATTTGCACTTCCTATGTTATGAAAGTGAATGGCATACTATTAGTACGCCGAGAACAAGAGCTGTGTCAGGTTATTTGATGCTACTTGCCTCCATTCAACGATAATCCGCGGGAAATAAGAACACAAAGTTATCGGAATACAACACAAAGGCATGGAAGCGCAATCTTGAGCCTATACTCATCCCATGATCAGTGCAAATTTGATATGAAGTCATAAACTCCCGTGACGGGAAAAAAGCTTATCGGTATGTATTGAATGTTAAAACATTCCCTCACTTCTCGCAGCGGCAGGACAACAGATACATTTGCAAATGCCAATGCTACTTGCTACAGTATCCACCAATCAACTGGCAAGATATCCGAAAAGGGCAGACCAGAGCCGAATATTGTCAAAGCATTCTGCAACGGCAACATCAGTTTGTCAGTTGGGCCTGCTAAGATGAGGTGATCATTACCATTCGACCTTTTTGGCTACCAGTCTTTGGCAGCTTCCACCGGCCTACGAATCCATCTGCAAGCGCCGCCCGCCACTCACTCAATGGTTCAAATACGGACTCGTCTCTGAGCACCGTCTCGACGGGAAGTTCTTGTAACCTTTGCGCTGCAGATTTCAAGCACCATGGATAAACATCGACCACCAATAAACGCAAATTCGAGGTCGTCTTTATTATAGCCTCTAGGTCAACAGACCAATCACTAGATTCACCGTACAAACCCACTTGGATGATCTCAAGTGCGGGTAGCCATTCGAGGGACGGTATGTGGGTTATCTCTGGGCCATTACGCATCCCCAGAAACTTTAGATTTGGGAGGACCACATGAGATTCAGCCATTTCTTTCAAAATGGACTTGGTGGTCGTCAATGTCTCAAGCATGATTGCAAAGGGAAGAATCAAGACTCCATGAGGATGGAGATTGGATGGCGGGCGCCCAGAATCGTAGACCAAATTTCGAATACCCGTGCATTTGGCTAGAAGCAATTTCAACAAGTGCTGATCCATGTTTGGAGCCAGATAAATATTGCGGACATGCTTCGCAAAGAATTTCTGAGGACGTGTGTGAAGTGTGAAAATAAGACGTTGAACATCATGGATTTGAGAAAAACCCTGGGGAGCTTTGGTAGGTGCAGCCGTAGTGAGAGTCTCGTACATGACATGTTCCACACATATCTGAATACGCTTTGAGAGAATGGACAACCTGGGGGAATCCGTAGGGGATAATCGGGCTGCCCAGTCGAAGATCTCGTCCTCAATTTCTGGAGGATAATTCCACATTCTGGTCACTATAGCATATTTGTAAACATAGCACTGCTTGGTATCAGGACTCGGAAGACTTACTCCTGCCACCAGGGTATAGTCCGTTTAGTAGTCCCTAGTTTTCATACGTTTATGAACAACTTGTGCTCCGAGAACAGAGTCGCCTCAGTCGATTTGCATGATGAGTCATGCTCGGAACTTGTCAGATCAGAGAACGTCGAACGTCCTCCTGCGTGGGCCATCATGGATGCTGACGGTGGTGGTAGTGGATATCACCGATCCAGCAGTTCGCGTGCCGCACCGGTAATCAGCGGGTAACATTAATCATTGCCAACCCGATGGCAAGTAAGCGTTTCTAAGTAAAACTTTCAGATTCAAAGCTTCACGCGCACGCGCGACCCAGAAAAGACAGAGTACTAGCCAGTGTTTGTCTCGGTACTGTATTCCGTCTTCAGCCACTAGAGCTCTCCGTCAAAGATCCTGAGTCACTCGGATCTAGCAAATGGGTTCTACTAGTCTGCAGTGGATATACTTACAAGTGGCCTTGACATAAAGTGGATTAATTTAAAACTGAAACTCCGAGGAGGTTGATATTTTGCGAGACTTCAGACGCTGTGCCCCACGGACTTCAAATAAGTATCGGTGGAGGCACCATACTTGCACCATACTTGAAAATGCCCCACACCAATCGTTCCTTCCGCATCAAAGCCTCGAGGCCCCACAGGGTTTTAACTAACTTAACTTTACGCTGGCCAGTTTTAGTGCTGCCTATTAATGAAAAGAGATCCTAGAACTGTAGTCAAAAACTATCCGAGCTTGACCTCGTCTCTAAGCTTCCGAAGTAGTACTACTGATTGATTGACTTAGTGGGGCGCCTGTGGTACTATCTCTAGAATGGCTTCTTGGACGATTGACCAACAACCCTGTATAACCTCCCTGAATACAGGCGCGAAATTTCATCCACATATATGTGAAGTATGTTTGACAGAGGCCTTGTCGAATTGCCTTGCTTTGCCTCTCGATCTTAAAAGCTTATGACGAAGTTGATGGCGAAGAGAGGAAAATTTACTGAAGTAAATTGCGTCTGCTATTACCTGAATCCGAGTCGATGACCATGAATAAGCATTGAGATAGGAATCATGAATCAGTCCAGCCCAGTTCCTCAAATTCCGTCCAGTTTGTGGCGCTTCGAAGTGGTGGAAATGACAATTTCCAAAGGGATCCAATAAAGATGAGGTTTGGAAACAGAATATGATCATGTACCAATTCTCTTCGAACCATTCGCGTGGTGTACTTATAGTAGTATCTCTAGAGTGGACGACATCAGAAAACTTCAAGATCTTTGTCATTTGAGGTGATCAGTGAAGGCGAGGTTTTAAACCAGTACATTTGAGAAGTGGTATTTGTGCGATTTCGATAGGAACAGTGTAGTGTAGGCAGACGTTGTGGATACGAGCCGTAAGGAACTCTGTGAGGTGATGCAGAGTGGACATACAATCCGTCAAGTATGCCCAGCCTGCCCAGGAGAAAACCCCTGACCTACAATGATTAGGGTCTCGTACATATTATCTCGACTTGTGGGACACACTGCGAGATAATGGACAGGAAGCGAGCACTATTGGGGCCTGTAGAATTGCTGGATTTCTGGTGGTAAGATGGCTGTACTTGCCATCAATAGATGGATCAGAAAACTGCGCAGATATATGTAGGTATTCTTGTAGTGTGGCTCTCCGGAGAACTCCTATCCTGACCGTTCCAGAAACCTTTTACTACCACGACAGTGATATCATAGATCGGTCAACATCAGGCCGTTAGGGTGACATCAAGATACCTAAGTACTAGAGTGTGGCTTGATCTTTTGACTGGAAGCCATAGATATCGCAGAAGTGAGCACCTGATCACCCCTTTATCAGACAATCCCACAAACAACTTGTTAGAAGTTGTGATTCGAAATACATGATACATTGCCAAGATCAAGATAAAATTGAGCTTAAGATTGGCACCATATCTCGTCAACGAATGATGGATGTCATTGATAAGTTCGTGGGTACCATAATTGAAATGCCAATTGTATATCCCTTTCTGATGCGAGTAGGGACATTTGTGTAAATACTTGAGCATAATATCAGAGGTCCATAAACCGATCAATGGATCATGGAGGAAAGATCTTCAACAAGTGAAAGTTGAACCGGGTGACTGGTTGTCAGTGTAGGAGCTGCAGTAAAACGCAGCCGACAATTGTTTCATCCGCAACGCCGGCAACTACCGATGAGCATCCGAGACATGCAAGTTGGCCGGCAGAGTCCCAAGAGTGACGAACAGGGGTGTTCTAAGCCACCACATTACAATCTTTCAATAACAATGGTCAGATTTTGATGATAGTAACAAGTTGAAATCAAGACATACTGACAGGCTTGAAGGAAATCAATCACGCAGAGCAGCTATCTCGACTGAGCTGCTCTCGAGATAAGATTCGAAGGAATCCTGGTATGCAGCTAGAACAATTTCGACTGAGATTAAAGGAGTGATTCCGGTTCTCTCTAACCTGGCATCTTTGCTTGCGCTCGATAGCGGGCAACAATCTCACGGTTGTGTGCAATAGCCGCTAGCTGCGCGTGCTTGATAGTGCCTACGAAGACATTAACATGGTTCGAAACCGCTCAGCAATGAGCGTACCAGAAACATGGATAACATGCGGTATAAACCGGTTTCCTTCAATGGAGGATAAAAGGGTGATAGATCCCCAGGCAATCTTGTGATGATCTCTCGCGACTCTTATGATGCATATATTCGTAGTTGGTGAGTAATATTTTACTATAGCTCAATGAGACGCGTCAGACACGACTGAGACGGTACTTACCTGTCAAAGACAGACCAATAGACCCCCAACCTGTGTCACCGAAATGTTTAATGACGCTCTGTTTTATAGCAGCCCAGATATGTTTTCCCTCGAGTTGAATGGGGACCGGAATATTGGATTGACCGACTGGTATAAGTTCTACAAGAAACCAACGATTCTTGTATTTTACTTTCAGTGGATCGGTGGGTGCCGCAAGAGACGCAGGCTAATTCACCTTGAATCGCACCATGTTGAATGCAGCTGGAAGAAAACGTTTAACGAGGTCCTAGGTTAGGGTTGGATCACGTGGTTCAGATGACATTGATCGATGACCTCAGGCTCGGGGACCGTTGGCCGAGTCATCCATGGACATGATGCATAAGTAATGTAGTGGGTTGTAACTGCAAAGCTTGACCATCTTTATTTGACATGTCTTCTCCTATACTTCGACTCAATGCGGCTGACCATACTATCAAGTCAGTGACGATTTCCAAATCATCCAAGGCAGAAATCGTTCGTCAATTCTCTCTCAATCTCAAGGTAGGTCAATAGGTGGCTCCAATATATTCTCGGTCTTCATTGCATACATCAAGGCTGGTCAGACGAAAGTTGAGATTGGAGGGCTTTCTGGTTCTATTGATGTACATTCGGTTCGTGTCTCTGGTCTAGGGGAAGCTCGCCTGCACGATGTCGTTTGTACTCTTCATGCCAGCAAAGACACGTCATATGCACCCGACAGTCCCTCAGAGATCATCCGCTTGCTTCAAGTAAAGAAGCATGTGCTTGAGAATGAGAAACGCGTCAGAGAGCTCGAAGCCGACCTCCTTGTGAACTATGCTAAGACACTGTCCGGTGAACATGTCCCGCCGACTCAGATGAGCACTTTTCTTGAAAGCTTTGTGGACCAGGGTCGCAAGAATTTGAATGATGTAACTATTCTGGACGTTCTCCTGAACTACAACATTAATAAGAATAATAGATAAATGAGCTTAATGAAAAAATCATTGCTCTCGACCGTCAAATTGAACAAGAGACTGAGAAGAGTGTTTCTAAAAAAGGGAATTCCCGAGGCGAAGTCACTATTATTCTAGGCACGGACAATGCTAGTGTCGTCGATCTCAAGCTGACATATAGTACGTGGGGTTTCATTGCCTTCGAAGGTATGTTTCTAACTCAACATCTTTTCATAGTTGTTGGCAACGTTTCTTGGAAACCTACGTATGAGTTGCACGCGAAGACCGAAAACGGGAAACCTTCTTCCGCTGTGGCCCTCCATTACCGTGCAAGGGTTGTCCAAAGCACAGGCGAAGACTGGACTAACACTTTATTGACACTTAGCACCATGTCCTCCGACACAGTCGTCAAACGCCTCCCACAGCTTATGCCAGTCAAACTTCGACCTAGAGCTAGAAACTCACTTTTTGGAAATGAGAAGGGTTTCAATACTAATACTAATAATTTCCGGCAGCAGCAGCAGCAGCAACAAGCAGTCACCGGTTTGTTTGGTAAAGCCGAAACATTGACGCATCAGAATCCAGCATTTCAATTCCACGTTCAGCCATTCGGAACAAGTTCTTCCTTGCAGGTCGGCTCGCTATCTGGAGGCTCGACACAAGCTACAACTAGTGCTCTGCCCCCTAAAGGGGATGAGACATTCGAGGAGATATCTGTGCCAGAAGCAATAACAGAACCCACGACCTTCGTCAACGAGACGCCAGTTGCAATCTCCTTCTCCATCACTGGCGAGTCAACCATACCATCTGATGGCATTGAGCATCAGGTCTCCGTCGCCATCCTTCCATTTGAAGCTAAGATTTCATATGTGACAATTCCTAGAATCACCTTCAGGTAAATGACCTTTCAATCTATATTATGAGGATTCGTATTTATCAATTCAAACAGTGTGAAGTCGAAAACAGCAGCGAATACAGACTCCTCGCAGGTCCAGTTCGTGTTATACTTGACGACAGCTACGTCTCCAAAACATCTATCAGCGTAAGTCTCTTTATCCCTCGCGCGCCCATGCATATATCTCGCCCTCTCTTTTGCAGGACGTCGGCACTGGTGAAAACTTTGGCTGCACGCTGGGAGACGACGCTGCGACAAAAGTCACGTATTCACGTACAGCAGCCATACTCAAGTCAGAAGGGGGATCCTTCAGCGAGACGCTGAACACCACTACATACACTACGGTGATCACGGTTCACAACAAACATGGTTTTGCGCTATCGGATGTCGTCGTACGAGATGCGGTGCCGACAGTGGATGACAGGCGTGCCAAGGTCATCCTGCGCAAGCCCGAAGGTTTGGCAGATTCCAAAACCGGAGAGGAAGTTACAGTGCGCAAAGATGGACAGGAGGTGGGGAAAGTTGCATGGGAGAAGCAGGTTGATGGGAAGGGAGGGGAGAAAGAGGGTAAGTTTGTTTGGAAGACGAATGTCAATGCGAAGGATAAGGTTGTATTGGAGAGTCAGTGGGAGCTGAAAGCACCTGCTGATGGTACCTATTGGCAGGAGAGTATGGCAGATTAACTATGTACTATCAATTGAGTCAACAATTTATTTTGGATGATGCAACACTAGTCACAGTAATGTTCTTTGTCGTCAAGGAGGTTTCTCGAAGGGTCTAGTCTATTCATAGGTACCAAGTTGCAGTTTGCGTTGATTTAATTTCACGTTTGCCGCTGAGCGCTCATGACTCAACTCGGAGCTTCAATCGATCACATTTCATGCCATCCTGTCCAATGTGCCCAGTAAAAAGGCGTTATTGCTGTTCCAGAAGCAAAAATAGGCAAGTACGCTTCTGATAAATCAATTATTATCACCTGGCACGTCGTGGCGCAATAATAGGAGCATGGCTTTGTGAGTGAACAATCGAGAGACCTTGGGACTCCCGGGTTCGTTTCCATAGCTATGAATCAACATATATATATCATTGTAAATCTACTGGGTTGTCTACATTGCAGATTTAGGTGGACCGAGTATTCGGTCCGGGACGGAAGCTTGCTAATAGCGGGCGTATGCGCCAACTGCTGCTGCGCAAGTCGGGCAAAGGCTGTCAATGTGGGGAGCTAAGTATACCAAAGTTTGTCAGAAGTGAATCTCGTTAATAATTGAAGATCATACAGTACTGTTCCGGATAGAGACGGCTGCATCGGACACAATGTCATGAATTTGGTAGAAAGTCAGAAATAAGAAACGCGAAGATAAATTGAAAGGCAAAAAAACTTTATCGCTGTCCGGAGAAGCAAGGAGAGGGTATCACTCACTACTGTGCACACGTGCGAGTGCATGCGCAAAAAAACTTTATCGCTGTCCGGAGAAGCAAGGAGAGGGTATCACTCACTACTGTGCACACGTGCGAGTGCATGCAGGAGGGCGGCAGTCTGGAGGGTGATAGGGGCTGAATTTGCAATAGCGGTTGCTGCAGACAACCTAGAAGGTCGAAATGTTAGCCCAACGCTTCATTGCAATTATCGTTCCATTGCATTACCGTTGTGTCGGGCTGCATGAATAATACCAACGATGAAAAATCCCCAACAAGTGCTGCTATCATTCCACTTACAAGTTGCACAACGTGTCCGCAGCGACGATAATAATTAGCGACCCTATGCAGAATGATGAACGACGTGAATAATTTGGAGAAAGAGGATCTATTTACTGGCGAGTTCGGCACATTTCTGCGAGGGTGTAGGAGAGGATGGGAAATAACAGCCAGAACCCCCGATGTTTATATATCTGACGGAGATGGGTTTGATACAACCAAATTGACGGTAAAGGACCCGGACTGGCGGATCGCGAAGATGTTTGCAGGGGAAGAAAACAACTAGTGCAATTGGCAGTGTCTTGCGATGACGTTGCTATATTTTATGCAGGTTAGCATCACTTATATCGGGATATCATCAACTTGATAGGACATAGGTAAGTCTTGATTTATTGCTCAGGTTCGGGAGCTCACCTTATATACTAGAAAAGACAAAATTACAGCTTAATTAAACGCGGACAACCTTGACAAGTTTCTTAAGAAAGGATGTAGAAAACGTCACTCAACTGCCACAATCGCCGCGCCAATTCTGAGCTATTGCTCACGACTCACGCAATGTTCAAAGTGATCGTACGACCGCGAAAATGGGGCGGTTGAGCGTATCATAGGGGAACTGTTGCGAAGTGTTCGAGACTCGGATATTCATCCGGTTTGGTTTCCTAAAAATGAACAAAACAAACTGGGCTCGGTCGGACATCAAGAAGAGGGATCAAAGGCTAGCTGTCAAAAAAAGTTGTTATCAAAAAGGATAAATTACGTAAACTTGATCTCGAAATTTGTTTTGAAACCACAAATACACTTACTTAGCCTTAACTACCACGTCATTTGTGTGCTCTCAAAGTTGTGTTCTCGAAAGGGCCGCTCATGTTCTAACAATGGTCAAGAAAGTAGCAATCTCACAAGAGAAACACTTGACTCCCACAATCAGAAAAGGAAAGCAACCCAAACATTTCTTAAACAACCACGTCGGTTTTCTTCTCTAGTTTGAAAGTACTTTTGGGATGATGTATCCCGTTCAGGCAGCTTTGGATCTTGCGACTGTTATAGCAGAAGCTCAGGAAGAGAAGACACTGAGTAGAGCTGCAAAGAATCACCATATACAAGTGAGTTGTGGGCGCGCTTCAGACTCTGTGACAAGTCGAGTTGCAACACATACTTAGATTCATTCAATCTCATTTAGGCTGGACATCCTCGCGGAGCCGATCAAAAACCCAAATTATCTGCATCAAAAATGAAACTGGTTAGTGTTACGGGTCAGCTACGAACGAAACTCATCTCTATAATATTCTCACACTTGCTAACATACTCCAAATCTATGGTAGAAAGAAACGAAGGCTCTACTCGCTGCACAACGTGCTCATCGGAAGAGGGAAAAAGCCAAAGGCAAGAGACAACGGTGTCAAACCTCCAATGAGGCCGGCGATGAAAGCCGACCGACCATTGCTCCAGAAGGTTCCCAAACACGTAAGAGGGTATCATTTGCTCAAGATTAACCCGCGGCATCGCTGCGCTGCGACCCGAATATGTATACAACGCTCAAGCTTCAAGGCCCACACCTACTATTTTACAAACTGTACGTACTGGAAATTACTTCATAACAATGAGTCGGTAACGCCTGTGTTTGGTCCCATGAGTCTAAATAACTCCATCACTTCTGATAGCACATTGGCCGAAATTGTGTTTCGTGAAACCTTCAGATTTAGGCAAAATGTCCTGATATGGCAGTTTCGTTAGCACCTATAATATCCACGGGAATAGCACGAACATGATTGAAGATGGCAGTAGGTATGCCTAGCGTTACACAGGCATTCGGCAGGTCAACGATGGCACCGATGTGACTCTCAATGGGTGCAGCGGAAAGGAGCAGGTAGGCTTGTTCACGTGCTAAGATAAAATGGATCGTTTTCACAAAAAATGTAAGTGTGTGAAGGATCTCACTGTAGCCAATCTAAGTCGAGCCATGATGCATCAGCATCCGTCTATCAGCGTAACTATATCACAGTGATCGGCTTACCTTGCCAAGGTAGGTAATGGCGTTCGATGCAGCCTGTTTATAGGCAACCGTTGCGTCCATGTTGTACTGCTTTCCATCTCCGTGGAGGTCAACACTGATGCCCTCGAACACCACTTGTTGAGCGTATTGCGGGTCGACTGGAGAAGGCTGCAGCGGATCAGGTTAACGCTGCGTAACAAACTCAGGAGGTGAGAGGATCGCACCAAAAATATCGGGTTTATCATCCCGAACTTTTCAACACCACCCTTGATGATACTAGTTTTGAACGTTACGATTCCAGCCATCTCTATGGCTCCGCAGAACGTCATCTCGCCCTAAAGGATGAACCATAAGGGTCAAAATCCAACGGGGGATGAGAATAAGTCCTACATCACCCTGAGAGAAATGCAAGTCGCCAACAGAGAAGTTGGCTCCAGAGATGAAAACTGGTAAGTAAACTCTCGAACCCCTAGGCGACACATTGAGAAAATAAAAATGCTGACACCAAATGTAAACATACTTTGAAAGATTCTTGATCTATAAGCTAGTCAGAATGACTACTAATCAAGGCCACAATACAGAAACGTACGTCACAATTGCCACCGTGCTCACGTCCAGGGATAGTTCTTGCACCCTCCCGCGCAATCTTTGCTCTCAAATCTTCAGAAAGATCTTGGCCAATATACGCATCCTTGGTCGCAGGAGGGAATGCAATGGGAAGAACAGAGCCAGCATGCTGCGCAATTAGACCGGTTTCACGCTCATTCCACTTGGCGAGTAACTCAGCAGAGGGTGCAGTCCCGATGATTCCGGGATGAGTGATACCGGCAAAGCGAACGCCAGGGATGTGCCTTGAGGTGGCATAGACACCTTCCAGGTCCCATATTGCTTTGGCGGCTTTGCTATTAAACTCTCTGGCTATACTTTGATCAGAAATCGATATCCGTTGCGCAAGAGAGGCGTGGACGCTGACCAAAGAGACCGCCGCCGTTCTCGAGTTCCCAGATGCCGGTATAGCCCCAAGGCATTTTCTCAAAGTAGTTGACTGGAAGAAATCGGCCGAAGAGGCTATCAACTAATTTCAAGATGCGCTCACCGTCAAGAATATCAACGACAAGACAGTCTCCTGGTTCCGCACCCTCTACACCGATTGGTCCAGAAAGATAGTGGACTTGATGCAGATTGACGTTCTTGATATCATCGGCGACTTTAAGAAACATGTGAAAGGTTCAGCCGAAAGAAAGAGTTTCAGGAGACATACAGTCGTTGTTACCGATTTGGCCTCCCGTCCAATCTACGGGGAGGAGAGTCATCAGATCCTGGAAAAGAACAGAGTTTTAGGTGCCGCTTACCAAGGCATTGAATCTTGAAGACCTGAACGTAGATTCGACAATTTGATCAATGAAGAATAAACACACTTCCCTCTCCTGGTTTCACTGTTACGTAGGCAGGAATATCGGGGCTTTATGGGTACATCAGGACATCAAACATGAGTCTATGTGCAGTTTACATACTGCCAACGGTTATGGAGACCCTATGGATAGCATTTAAACTTTGAGTATACACATCGAGGTGACCGTTCGCACCTTCTGTTTCTCTCCGATACTTGAATACGACGACAGAACGTTTGGTAAAGTCGAATGATCGCGACAAAACTCACATAAAGGGATCGACCTGATATAATTCAGGTCAACCATGTCAACGTTTCGTATCCAACTCCCGACCATACCTCAATCAAAGTAGGGTATGCTTTAGAATTCACGACGGTCTGAGCCATATCAGATGACCAGGAGTTTTCTGAACAGCGAGGGAGCCACCCTCCAGTGTTGTTATATCCCAACCAAAGGCTGTATGAGAACCTCTTAAGAGTTTTCTCCTCTTCTTGGCCATCGCAACAAGTGTAACATGATAACTTTCCCTCCGAATTCCAAGCTACGGTGAGAATACAAATGTAGAAAGTCAATAGGACGGTGGCGATTGAAAATCTAGTGAGAACAAGGTCTTGGCGAGGCCGCAGCCGTCGGTCGAAGAGATTAGCAATACTTTAGAGTGTGAATTTGGTTGCGACGCAAATGTAATAATAGGTCACTGACCTCACGCTGTTAGTATGTGGTGATACTTGAGTAAGTAACGCGATCCCCAGCTCTGTTCGTGCACGGACCGCGCTGGTGTTCAGAAGCTATTGGATATTGTTATAATGGCTGAACCTAGGACAAAACATTGGAGGAGATTGGAGGGAAATGTATTAATGACGAGGTATCTGGATCACTTACACACACCACTTGAAAATACACGACAACCGGGCCGGAAAAAACTTCAACAAGTTGGTTTCAATGATCGAGATCCGATATTGACTTGAACGTCCGAAAGAGATCTTTGTAATTTGTCAAGTCTGGGAAAGATAACAGTAACACCGCTATAAACAAAACATACCCACTAGTAGCTGAAGATCAAACAAGCTCAGAGAATTGGAGTTGGAGCATTGAAGTTGTAACTTAAAGATTGGATGAGTAACAAGTGGGTAAGTAACTAGTGAGTAAAGAACCCACCCAAAACTCACACCGTTATCTTGTTAACATCCCGACTCCCACCTTTATCGACCATATCATACGGATTGCGTACATAGTAGGACCTTCACCTCACTCGGCCATAGAAACAAACCGATCCTAGTTCTTGTTAACAGCAAAATTCATAACAATAGGCCCCTTCAAGTTTGGGTTGTTTAGTTGTTTAGCTGATAATACAGCTTCTGCCGTGCTTTCCGGGAGGCAATTAAGTATGTATACATTCATAAGTCCTATCATCTATGTAGAACGTGGTTCGTTCACCGGCTTTCATCACAAGACAACGTATAGATCAGCCAAACAACTAAACAAGCCGAACCCGAAGGGGCCTATCGTTATGAATATTGCTGTAATGGCGGCCCGCGGCATCGTTCCTTTCACGACTCAAACATGGATACATTGTGTTACAATATTACATCTTTACAGGCTGTACCACGTTGCATTGTTACCACTGCCGATGGATCAGTAACCTTGGCTCCTAATGGAATTTAGATAACTCCATCACTTCTGATAGCACACTGGCCAAAATCGTGTTTTGTGAAGCCTTCAGGTTTAGGCAAAATGTCCTGGTGTGAAATCAACGTTAGCGCCTATCATATTCACAGGCCGGGAGCGTGAACACAAACATAATCGAAGATAGCAGTGGGTATGCCTAGTGTTACACAGGCATTCGGCGAGTCAACGACGGCACCAACGTGACTCTCGATGGGTGCGGCGGAAAGGAGCAGGTAGGCTTGTTCACGCGCTAATAGTCAGAGAACATGGATCGTTTTTACCAAATATGTAAGGGCGTCAAAGGATCTCACTGTAGCCAATCTACCTCGAGCCATTAGCGTTTATCAGCCATATGTATACCATAAGCTAACCTTGCCGAGATATGTAATAGCGTTTAACGCAGCTTGTTTATAAGCAACTGTCGTGTCCATGTTATACTGCTTTCCGTCTCCGTGGACATCAACACTGATGCCCTCGAACACAACTTGTTCGGCGTATTGCGGATCCACTGGAGAGGGCTGTGATCAGGTCAATGGCATGAAGCAAAATTAAGTAGAAAATCATTCCAAAAATATTGGGTTCATCAATCCGAACTTTTCAACACCGCCCTTGATGACGCTAGTTCTTAACGTTACGATTCCAGCCATCTCTATGGCTCCGCAAAATGCCATCTCGCCCTAACAGATGGAGTATAAGGGCCGCAGTCGAACGGTGCAAGGAACTGAACCGTACATCGCCCTGGGAAAAATGCAGGTCCCCGATAGAAAAATTTGCTCCAGAGACGAAAACCGGCAGGTAAACTCTCGAACCCCTAGGCGACGTGACATTGAGAAAAACAAACTCAAGATCAGCTGGCATAAGATACTTGGAAAGGTTCTTGATCTATAAGCGAGGGTTAGAACGATCTCGAAGCAAGTCCGATACATTGAAACGTACATCACAATTACCGCCATGCTCACGTCCAGGAATAGTCCTTGCGCCCTCCCGAGCAATCTTCGCCCTCAACGCTTCAGGAAGATTCTGGCCAATATTCACGCCATTTGGTTTGGGAGCGTATGCAACAGGGGGCACGGACTCAGCATACTGCGCAATTAGGTCAGTTTCACGCTCGTTCCATTTGGCGAGCAGCTCGGCAGATGGTGCAGTCCCGATGATGCCGGGATGAGTGAATCCGGCGAAGCGCACACCAGGGATGTGTCTCGACGTAGCATAGACACCTTCCAGGTCCCATACGGCTTTCGCAGCTTTGCTGTCGAATTCGTTGGCTGTACGTTGGTTAGAACCAAAGTTCCTCGGGAGGGGTGTGTGAGAGAAGGTGAAGCCCAGATAGCTTACCGAAAAGCCCACCGCCGTTTTCGCGCTCGAAGATCCCAGTAAAACCCCAGGCCATTTGCTCGAAGCAGTCGACTAGTCAAAGTCAGTCAAGGTAATTAGCATCTGATTCTAAGGGACACTCGCTGTCGAGGATCTCAATGACGAGGCAGTCTCCTGGCTCCGCGCCTTCTACTCCGACTGGGCCAGAAAGGTTATGGACTTTATCCAGGTCGACATTCTTGACATCGTCAGCGTCTACAGAACTGAATGTCGGAATTTGTCAAGTTCGAAGAAAGGGTTGTAGAAGACGTACAATCGTTGTTGCCGATTTGACCTCCTGTCCAATCTGGAGGGAGAGACGATAATCAGTCAAAACAGTACTATATGCTCGAGGTGTCGCTCACCAACGCATTGGATCTTGAAGATCTGGATGAAGATTAGCTCTTCAAAGATGGCGTCTTTAATAAAGAGATAACACGCTTACTTCTCCAGGCTTCACTGTTACGTAGGCGGGAATATCTGGGCTTCATAGGCATATTAACATCGATCACAAGTATCTGCCCAGATGACATACTGCCAACGGTTATGGAGACCCTATGGAGAGTGTTTTGAGTATAAAGTCACATCGACTAGGAGAGGACCATGCCTTTTGATTATCTGCGGGACTGGAATACACCAACAAAACGTTATGTGCAATCAATGATGTTTGAATGACTCCACCTCACACCAAGGGATCGACCTAGTAGAAACCGATTAACATGTCGACGTATCGTATCATCGTATTTATCTCCCGACATACCTCAATCAAGGTAGGGTATATTTTAGAGTCTTCAGCAATCGCAGCCATATCAAATATACCAAGAGTTTGGTGGACAGTGAGAGAGACACCCATCCACTCAACCGTTTTTATATCTCAGATCAAGCTGAGGCGATGATGGGAACCCCTGAGGTTTTCTACCTTCCTGTGATCAGGAGATCATGGAGTCTCCAGTGAGTGGGGAGCATGGCACTCCACTGCAGAATCTGATATGGCTCCGTTCGGATTCAACTGTTGGTGTTTGAAGACATTTTTAGAAGGTAGCACTGATAAGATCGTAGACAACAGAAAAAAAAGTTCTTGGCAATCTCGAAGCAGTAGGTCGAAGGTATTAACAGCGATCTTTGAGCGATATCTAAGTAAGGCTTTGAGCTGAGATTGGTCGCGGCCTGTGATGCGGAAATCCTGTCAGGAGTCCGAATATGAAACAGAAGAGAGAAAAGCCAAGTGAATTTGCGATTGCTGTACATGTGCAATTCTGAGAGGAAGAAGAACAAATGACCAGAGAAGCTCGCAAGGTTATCAGTCACGATGCAGGAATCAGAATGAGAGGAAGAAGTATGTTCATGCCACAACGAATGACACAGAAGCTTCATGAAGTTGGCAAGATAATCAGTCACGATGCAGGAATCAGGATACAGATATGACAACTCACATTTACCGCAAATACCATCAAGGATGTAAGCAAGATAACAAGTGCATTAGTAAATTATTTGACTTGTACAAAGAGCCTCTGTGACTTATAAAGTCCACTTAGCAGAAGCATCATAGCAACTCACTAGACGGTTGTTTGTAAACCTATGCCTAGACCTCGAAATTTATGGACGCGGCCAAATATAAGAAGATCCAAGCGAACTTGCGACCAACTTGCGACCACTGTACGTGTTACACGATAGGGATGCTAAGAGTAAAAATTGCATGCAGCATCAAGAACTGACAAACAAGTTCTGTGAAGGTCTCTGTATCCATCAGTCAATGATAAAGGAATTAGATACATACTATCTGGTAACGCACGTCACTGGCAGCTGCTAGAGATACAGATCAAGGATATTAGATGGTCAATGTATAATCTACAGGACGAGAGATATCGGAAAATGTGTGACCACCATCTATTACGTTGGAAAGAGGAAAGAAAAGTACGCCAAACGATGATGTGGACGATTTGATCGGAACATGCATTTTTGCGCAAACCATCAAAAGAAGCTTGTCAACATGGAAACCTGCAGGCAGTCATGATTTTCATCTATCTCTCCATAATCGACATGATCACAATCGCTTTAGAGGCTACATATATAACACTCGTCACAGCGCCTATTAAACTTAATTAAAAGTACACCCTAGTACGAGTATTCCTCATTTATGGCCATATCTCTGAGCAACTTTTTTTGCTGATGACAGGACTCATAGCCGGGGTCGAACTTACATCTCCCAGGGCTAGGTCCTTGATATCTTTGGGGAGGCTGTGAAACAGGCCATTCAAGAGGGTTGAATGTGGAATGATGTTGATGAGTTTTGGGAACGTTACTATGCTCAGAGTCATTTGACTGTGTTCGTATGTGTGGATGGTATTCGTGGTTTCCGCACAATTAAGTATCGGCTGCTTGTGTTTATACTTGAAGTGAGGAATCTGTGGATCATATCGATGGATAGATGGATGGATAGTTAGATAGAATCTTACAATGGAATCTCCACAAGCCCTCATTGAAATTTGGACTTAATACTGTGATGAGTGAAAAATAGAACATATCCCTTCTAGATGGATAGATGGATAGTTGATAGTTGATAGATGGAATCCTGTGATTCGGACGGTCATAACTGATTGGCCTGCCCCAACTCATCCAAATTTTCTGCGTAAGCTTCTTTAGGTTCTTGTCGGTTTTACTGTACAATATGGCCTGGGACCGGATTCCAGTTGACACCAGGATAATGAAGAGATGGGGAGCTGAAAACAGAATTTTTACAGTAAAATATGTTTCTACAGACTGCAATACAAGACATAATTGAACCTCCTAGATGTGCCTCAAGGGTTCACACATTCAAACGTCTCAAACGGAAAAATATGAAATCTATCCAAACTCGTACGTGTCTATTATCTATATGATTCTCTATGTTCTTTCTATTACCCCACCGAGTATCACGGATAACTAGAGGGTGCCAACTTCGTCACCGTAGTTGTGTAATTCCTGTAGTAGTATTTATCGGGCATGGTCCAATCACTGTCTAAGTACAAACATCAACCCCATATATCCCATAGGTACGAACATAATGTCAAAGGACTCCGCGCGAGCATATTATGTAGAAAGTCCCCGAAAACTCATCACCAATTAATCCACCCTCTTAACAAGGTATCTCTCCAATTAGGGTACACCATCCTCTCCTCCTTGATAATATCCTCCGTCTCTTTCATCCTCTCACACTTTCCCATGTCCTTCTCCTTCGCCTCTTTCTCCTCCTTCCGCTGCTTCCCGCTCCCACCTGAACACGAACCACCTGAACACGAATGCGAATGTCCATGCACGCATGCACCACGCCCTGCCCGCCCGAACTCAAAGTCCTCGAACGACGCGGGAAAGAGGACGACCCTGAGCCGTCGATCGTCCGCGGGGGTGGGTTTGGTTTTTTTTGCTAAGGGGCGTGGTTGAGGAGGGGCGTGCAGGGGAGGAAGTTGAGAATGAGGATGAGGAGTGAGAGGAGCTGGATGAGGATGAGGAGATACTTGGTTTGGGCGGTAAGAGCTATGTAGATCTCGGAACCGGAATGTCATTATCTGCTTGGCACTCTTACACGTTCCATAATATTTCTCGCCCAAACTGCTTGACATTCATGACGCTCACTGCCCTGCATAGTCGGATCTTCTGCTTTTCACGGTATGATCAGGCACCCTTCTCCCACTATGTCCTAGCATTCATAGCTCGAAGGTCTATCACTAATGGGAGATATAGGCTTGATGCTCTATTTCTGCAGCTCTTCGTCCCTGTCATGCCTGCGGCCCTTCATGTATACCGCTGACATTAGGAATAATTCAACCTTACTTATTGGTGAGGGGGGGATAGCCAACGAAGGAGCCTCGTGGATCCTAATCAACTAAAAATCTATCAGGTTGCTCAAGTGCGTTGCGTTCTTCTTCAACTGGTTGATGCCATGAGTGTCGCCGGTTGGTATCAAGTCTTCACCTCTCAAGAACTTTCTTCCCTCGAACGAGTATCCTGACATCATCGGGGTACATTACTTATGGTCCGCAGTATCACGAGGCCGGTGGTCTTCGTAATACCAGTGCCCCCAGATCTCGCCCAGGTGGGCTTTATAGCCCTTTTTATCCTTTGCTCTTTGCGCGATGACGAGTGAGTCACACTTGTACCTCCTCTCGCTCCTTCGCTTTTGTAACGAGAAGGTATCAGGATACGATCCATTCCCTCCATCAGTGAATATTCTGGCTTCTCATCTAGGCATCTGGCGTTTCATCAAGCTCGATGATTGAAAGTACGCATCGCTCCGTTGTTTGTTCCTCGTGCATCGATCCTCGCTGCAGGGTTACTTCAGTTGACTCAAGCTTGCTCGTCTTGCGTTTCCGAAAACAGGATATATCTGTTAACGTTCTTTATATCTGTTTGAGTTTTCTTCTTGTTCGTATCTACGCCAAAATTGATGAGAACACTATTGCAGTGCATCTCAACTACAAACAGCTGTATTTTTCACTCGCTCCTTTGAGAGCGGTGAACAAGAGACTGAAGTAAAGAGGGTGACGACAATAGAGAGGATGAGGATACAGATGGACGTGAGTGATAGGGTTGGAAAAGGAAGAAACAGGCGATAAAAAGAGACAGGCGAGACATTTCCCCCCGGACGCACAAACCTTCCATCCACCCTGATACAAGCCTGTATGCATAACACTGAAGACAAGACTGAACCCATGACTAATGCACATTTGTACTGACCTATCTCACCTCGTACCGAGGACACTCATCGCGGAACTTAGAAGTCCATCTTTCATCAGGTTAACTTCCCCTCAACGTCACCGGTCTACGTCGCATCCCATCGATCCCTAAGAGGGGCTGGTACTCAGAATCAGGCGACTTGACTGAACAAGCAGCGCAGATGATGCGTTGCTTTAGGATCTGGCACTACTACTTACAGTAAACGTGAACGTTCTCTTGGCGAAGGCTAATGACTAGATGCAATGCTACTTCAAGTTTGTAAAACATTCGGTCCATTTTCTTCCTATGCTCAATTTCAAGCTTAATTTGCGTCGCGAACTTTACCGGGCTCGAAGTCTTGCAAATACTTGACACAGTTCGTTCAAGGCCATGTACAAATAGCTCGTCTTGCTCGCCTGGATAGCCAGTCTCAGATCCCTTTATTTCTATGGCAAAGTTTATCAACGAATTGGCCAACTCGGAACTCTACAAACAGGAGCCCCCCAGGCTTGGACGCGAGGTACGCGAGCAATGTTTTGCGTTCACTCCTGGATATATCAACCTCAATAACGGTAAGGTTGATTCTGTGTAGAAGCTAAATCTCTGGAAATTACAACTTATACCTGGTACTACTACGTCTAGGCTCGTTTGGTGCGACCCCGCTGCCGGTTTCGAATGCTGTGCGAATCCTTAATGAGAAAATCGAGGCAAACCCGGACCTCTTCCACCGACTTGACTGCCAACAGATTTTGGTGGATGTTAGGAACGAGGTCGCTCAGTTCATTGGAGCGGATGCGGATGAGGTTGTTCTTGTTGCCAACGCAACAACTGGAGTTAACACCGTCCTGCGCAACTTTACTTGGGAGCAAGGTGATACCCTCATCTCGTGTGAGTATTCTTTATGTCCTAGCCTCAATTTACATATTCCTGACTTTTTTACAATACATGCTCATAGTCAACACTACGTATAGTTCCATGGATAAGACGGTTCAATATCTGACCGATATTTCGCCGTATCCTTCCCGGAAGCTCGTTGAGATACTGTTCCCAACCACTGTTGAACACATCATCGACACGTTCAAGAAATTCGTCGCCGACAACCCAGTTGTTCCTAGTAAAAAGACTGTTATCATCATTGATGCCATTGTTTCCAATCCGGGAGTCAAGTTTCCTTGGAAGGAACTTGTCGCT
>JAGGAX010016731.1:28278-38312 GCA_017657335.1 Termitomyces titanicus | reverse complement strand
CATGGAAGGGCGCCCTTCGGCCGCAGCGCCCGCTACTCATACTTTACTTCGCCCCTTTACACCCTTTTGTCGCTATCTATCGACGTCTACCGTAGCCTCTACGTTGTGTTTTGTCTACCTGTTAGCATTGGCGCATCTTCCAATGTATGATCTGTCAAGCCATGTAAAAAGTACCGGAAATCCCCTCCATCGCCGAAACTTCTTTCTATGAATGGGCATTCCTGCTTACTCGCCGTGTTATTCTCGTTTATTTCCAAGGTCCTCCAACTGGGCAAATCAAAGAAACCAGGTAACATATTCCACAACATACTTCTTTCCCTAGAGTGGATTGATCTATCCGCAGCTGCGCAAGTCGGACACAAGCCGTCAGTCCACTCCGCCCGCCATCGGTCGAAACATGCAACGCGATGAACTTGGCGTTTTCCTCGTATTATGTGAATGTCTTCCATGTGCGACTTCACCAAGTTTCGAAAAATTTGGCATTCATTCACGGATCTGCAGTGAGGGTGGTTTAAATGAGGGCTTAACCACCGGTAAGTCGTTTGGAACTGCCGCATGTGTATTTTTCCTCTTGCGAGTCCGCAGATCAGCTGATAATCCAACGTTAGAGGCCATCTCGCGTTGTTATTCCGTTCTTAATTTCGTTTTTCTTCAATAGCCATAGTGTTCTTACCATCGTAAACGATTCACATATCGTCAAGAACACCGTACCGACGGTAGGTTGACAGACAAGCGGAAGTCGCGGGCTAGGCACAGGAACTGGAAAGCATTTTTTGTGTATTCTTCGAAAAGATCGACCTGTAACTTCGCTATGTCTCTCTCGTTTACATCTCTGGGAAAATAAGCGCGAAACTGGTTCTCGATCGCTCGCAGGAGGACAGTGTCCCCGAGAAGTTTGCAGCCTTGCAGCAGCAACCGCATCACATTAGGCGGGATCGGTCCTGGCATGTCTTGGCCTCTGAGAGATCTTCAGATCAATGTGTATTCAGTATAGTACGATGCCAACCTGTCATAATGGTATACGGCATTGATGTATATCAGCAGAACGGGTCCGTCAATGTCATGAATTCGCGTTGGCGAAACTCGCAAACGTTCTGGAATGAATAGCTAGCCGTGACGAAACCACGTTCACCGACCCGTCGCGCGTGTTTACGACAATGTCTGCTTCATCCTTTTTCCACTCTACGAAACATGAGGCCTCGTCGTTCCACTCCAAGGGGTGTTTGGTGTGTTCTTTGTTCTTGCCTACTACTTCAAGAGCGCTTGAATCACTAGAGCCAGAAGCAATACTTGCCATTCCAGAGTAGTACCGTCATAGATCCACGGTCTTGGAGGATTTAGGAGTATCAAGTAGAAATACAAATATGTGTAGTACAACATGATCAGTAAAATATGGAAGACTCCCTCCCTACTCATCGTCGTCACTCTCCATGTCTTCGTCACTATCGCTGTCTTCACCCTCCGCAACTTCAATCGAGTCAAGCGCAATATCATGGTCAGCGCCGATGTACGAATCACAGATAACATAAAGTTTGAGTGAGTGGGTACCCTTGGGAAGTGTAAACTCCAGTTTGACAGCGAGGCTCTTGTTGACGGTGACGCGCTTGATGACGAGAAGCTGACGACTGTTAGAGTCACCAACGACAAGCCACCAGTTGGCCATTTTCTTTGAGGGATAGAAGGGAGCAACAACATTTTGATCGTCACCATCGACGTCATCCTCGTCCATGTCCTTCGAGAGAGCGACTTGGAGGAATATTGGTGCTCCAGCAGTGTACTCTCCCTTCACGAGTTCGTGCGTGACATCGAGGGTGGGATATGAGTTAACGAATGTCGCAACATCCCGCCTGGAAGGAAAGCAAATCAATGAACAATAATGGAGACTATATAAGCCGAGGCATACATCTGGATTGGAGTCATTTGCAAGAGTTCATTTCGTTTATCATCCTCCATCTCCATGACATCATATACTGATTCAATGCCAGCGTCTTTACAGCTCTTGATGACCTGAGGATAAGACAATTAACAAATTGACTGCAATGTAGAGGCAAGAACGTACCTCGGTCTCAAAGTGAGGAACCTGCTTCAAGGGAGAGTCAGTCTCCCACATGGCTTGAACACACATCTGGGAGAGATCCATGGCACCCAAAGCATTCAACCAAGCATTGGAGGACATCACGTCCACACAAGCAGAGAGTAGGTTGAGAACCTTCTCGAGAACGAGAACTTGGTCGGCAGCCAGGTCGGGAGGAAGCTGGATACGCGAGAAATGCGCTTGAAGGAGGAGGAATGTCTTGAAGTGAGGTGCTTCAAAGTCGGCACGGTCCAACTTAACAGGGACGCGATCGTAGATCCGACGAAGCAACGACTCTTCGTGCTTGCGAATAGGGATCGTCTCGAATTCTGCCGATGAAGAGACGACCTCCAGAAGACCCTTCAATTTCGTGCGCTCTTTCAACGACAGCGTGTACACCTCGACCGTGACGTCTGATCACAGATAAGTAAGAGAAATTTTAGTCTTCTGTAGACAACTCACATGAGATGTTGTAGTACGCCGCGATCATGCCGAGGTTGAGAGGCGACACGTCCATTTCGTCCTCTGTGGTCAAAGTGATAAGCATTTACCAGACGAACGAGCGCTCACAAACTCACCGATAGCAATACATTTCGAGTTTACAAGGTCTGTCAAGGTATTCTCGACGAGCTCCGACAGATGGTCTGAGAGATGCTGGTGGCTAACATTATGGAGGTTGTAGTAGTTAGGATTCTGTGTCATCCGCCTGTAGAAATATGTCCAGGTCAAGATATCCTGTAGTAGAACATGTCAGAACAGCAAACACGAAACGGGGAACGTCGCTTACCATTGCATCCTGCTTGTTCTCAATCGTCTTGACGGCAATCTCAGCGAGGAAGTAGTCATGTAAAAGGTGCGTCGGCAAGTGAGACTCGATCGGGAGACCCTCAGCCAAGAACTTCTTGTAAAAGTCCTTCCGAGTCTGTTGGCACATGAGCACGCAACGGCTCCGTTCGTCCTCTCTTGGTCGACACGCACGACCCATCATCTGGAGCACGTCCATGACAGGGTAATCGATGTATCTGTGCTCCTTGCCTTCGTAGAACTGAACCCCCATGATGATGACCATGTAGCTTGCAACGGGAAGACTCCAAGCGGTATCCTAACAAGATGTCATTATTCAGATATATCGAGCTATGATTTCGAACGCACCTTTGATCCTACGAGGACCTGAATGGCGCCCGAGTCAAACAAACGCTGTACGATACGTTTGTCCTGCTTATCCAAGGCTTCATGAAAGTAGCCAACACCGTGCTTGAGAGTTTCCACCAACCCGGGGTCGCGAATATGGTCAAGATGGGGTTGAAGATCCTCAGGCTCGATATTCAGGAACCGATCAGGCTTATCGTCAGCCGAGCAGTGAGTGAGAATGTCGTCAACGGTAAGACGGCACTGCCGACGCGAGGGAACGAAAATGATGACAGGTTTTGTAGGCGAATATTCCGTTATAGCGAGGTACGCTGGCTTTGACATCGCAATCATGAGCGATGGGAAGTGGGGGATGGTGAAAGATTGTAGATGGATGTCCATATCCAGTGGTCGAGCACTATAACCTACTGAGAATTGAAATAAAGAGGATAGGTAACTCCATACCTTGGGGAGAAGTTGAAGATAGCATGAGAAGGAACACCCATCCACTCTCCCAAATCCCGTGCATTCGCCAACGACACACCACAAGCAACGATACGGGTCTTGATCTCCGTCTGAGCGGAGACATACCTCGTGCGGGAGATGACGACTTCATACGTCGGTCCGACCTCTCCACCCACAAGCTGAACCTCATCCGCAATCAAGAGCCCGATGTTCTGCACATTCTTGCGCTGGCGCCACCGTCTCGAAATCACATCCCACTGTTACCATCATCAACACATCTCCGAAAAACGAAAAAAGGTAATGACGAACCTGCGACGGCGTACAAACGATAACATCCCCCTTCTCAAGCAACCTCAGATCCGCACTCGTCTCACCCGTCAAACTCACAATCTCCTTCCCACCCTGCAACTGTGAAAATTTGGCTCTCCACTCTGCAACCCTCTGATCCACCATCTCCTGATACGGCTCGATACACACCGCCCTCGGTTGCTCCCTCTTGCTCCACAGCCTCAGCAGCGCAAACTCTGCACAAATCGTCTTTCCGCTTCCCGTCGGCGCACCGATGAACACGTTTTCATCGGATGTGTACAGGGCTTGGAAGACCTGTGTCTGGATTTTGTTGAACGTCTCGATAGTCGACGCGTAAATCTCCTCAAACTCTTTGTTATGTAGCGCGGAGAGAGGGAGAGCTTGCAGGTCGAGAAGGGGTGTCGGGGGCGGGAACTTTTCAGGGAGGATGAGATGTTTGAATGAGATGGGGAGACGAGTTTCAGAGTGAAGCCAGCGGTCGGAGATGATGGAGATGTAGTAGTTGGGAGGAACGGGTTCGAACATGGGAACTGTGATCGTCACATTATGCTCGTCTTCGGCGTATTTTTGGCGAAGGATGAAAGAGTCGTGGAAGAGAATGATCTCGCCATCGACGTCCTCGACTAGGATGTGGAAAGTCTCCGCCGTACCATGGATCTTCTCGTCCCATCGGAAGTCGGGGATGATCGAAAGGTCAACACGGAGGAGGGAGCGGGTGATAGGTTGGACTTGAGCCTGGAGCCTGAATCGAATAGTTAAACATCCAAAGCAGTAAATAGCATATAATCGACAACGTACTGCAGCTTAGGGAAACCGTGAACCAGACGATGCACAAGACGTCCAGCATTCGGAATACCAATAAGCTCCGCAATCTCAGGCGGTGTCTGCAAAGTCACCATCAATACAAACCTTCGCTGCCTACAATACAAACATACCAAGTCAAAGTAACGGAACCACGGCTATATCAGATCCATTTCAGTCCTGTTACAGGGAAAGGTGTGATAGAAAATGACATACGAATTGTTTCCCCTCCGCCTTCCTAATAACATCCGCCGGAACACCCTTGAACTGCCTCAAAGGCGTCATCGATCCCCACCTGTCCGTCCACATTCAATCACAAAAACCAGAGGTAGGCGGGACTACGTACATGCGCTTCTCGACCATCTTACAGAGATCCAGCGCCGCCTTTGCAGGCACCGCCCATCCTCTCTTCAAACAAATCTCAAAGATCGCACGGAGGATGCTATAGAAATGGTAAGGTGTCCATGCTTCGAGAGGTGGAGGGAAAAAACTCACCGTCCAGCAGACTGTTGTACGAACACCATGTCCGCGAGGAGGACGAAGCCTAATTTTGACTAATCAGTACCAAGGGATTGAATGAAGGAACAAAAAAGTACCATCGAGCTTAAGCTGCGAAATGTACGCCTGAAGCAAAACGTTAATCTTCGCAGCAGGCTCCTCCACGCTTTCCTTGACCGGAATCGGCACCCTTTCAAGCAACTTTGCAAGCTCCATTTTCTCCTCTTGCCTCACCTACCCAAGTTTCCACATCAGCCCTCACCAAAAAAAAAAAAAAACACGCACCGGCAACAACCTAAACTCATTGCTCAGCGCAAACACCCTGAACAGCTCCAACTGGCCCATCGTACTCCTCAAATGCTGATTGTATGTCATCATGCTCCCATACGCCACATAATAATGACTCGCGATCCTGCCGAGCTCCAAGCTCTGGAACCGTCCCGTCGCGCGCTCGTATTTCAGGAGCTGACACTTCTCCAGGAGCACAGCGGCAGAATGGATGATGTCCGCGCGTTTTTGGATGAGCGTGGGGTCGTCTGCTGTTAGGTAGTCTACGCCGACGGAGTATAGACCTGGAGAGCGGAGCATGCGGACGTACCTGCGATTTCGGTTTGGATGAGCATACCACCACAAAGCAAGGCAGCAAGAATAGAACGCACAAATACGTATACCCCAACCACTGTACCGCCTCATCTCTATTCCTGACCGTCCCAAGCACAACCTCCGCATTCAACATATCCACCACTCTCGCCACAAACTGGCTCTCGATTGGCAGCTGCTGGTTCCCCAGACTCAGATAATACTGCACCTCCTCATAATTCGTGATGATCACTCCCTCGCCATAGGTATCATACTGCGGCCTTCCCGCTCGCCCCAGCATCTGCAGCACATCCTGGCTCGAAAGCTCGACCCACCGCCCCTTCTCGGGGTTATAGATCTGTGTGCCTTTGATGATCACCGTGTGCGCGGGGAGGTTGACGCCCCACGCGAGTGTCGCGGTACACACGAGTACCTGGATCGAGCCGTCCGCGAAGAGCTCCTCAACGAGCTTACGATCCTCCCTGTTCATACCGGCATGGTGGATCCCAAATCCAAAGGGCAAGAGGTCCCGCAGTGCCGGGTCCGTCACGTTCCCCGCTTCCTCCTGCAGAATCTCGCGCACCGCGCCCTCGGGCTTGACGAACTGCGTTATCGTCTCCTTCTCTATTGCCATGTCCCGCAGGAACCGGGCGGTCTTGGCGGTCTCCTTTCGCGAGTGCACAAAGACGAAGGTTTGGTTCTTCCCGGCTTGGTCGAGGACTTTGTCGTAGCAGATCTCGTTCATTAGCTGGTATCGCTTGATGGCTTTCTTTTCTGTGATGCCGATGATTTGTTGTTGCAGTCCGCAGGGGCGATAGGAGGCGTCAAAGTAGAACAGCCCCTTCTTTTCGTCAACACGAAGGAATGTGGCGACGTCTTGGTAGTTTGGCAATGTCGCGGAGAGGCCAACGAGACGGACGTACTCCCCTGTCTGCTCCATCCTCCTCACCGTCCTTGCAATAACACTCTCGAGCACCGGCCCACGTTCATCGTGCAAGAGGTGAATCTCATCAATGATAATCAGCCTCACAAGGTTCGTGTAACTCGTATCGGTGGACTTGCGCGTGATGACGTCCCATTTCTCGGGAGTGGTGACGATGATCTGTGTCTCTGCGATCTGCTGCTTTGTCATCTGTGAGTCGCCCGTGAGTTCACCGACTTTGATATTGTACGGCTTGAGTCGGGTTGTAAAGTTTCCGACCATTTCTTGGACCAGGGCTTTCATAGGGGCTATATAGACGATTTTGAATGCGTCCAGATCGAAGACGCCTGTTTCTTCGTCGCGGTGCTTGGAGAGTTCGTTAAGGACTGTGAGCATCGCGACATTTGTCTATACAACGTATTAGATCAATATATGCGTTGGAAAAGTGAAGAACACACCTTTCCAGCACCCGTAGGGGCACACAACAGAATCGGCTCGTCGGTCCCAAACGCAATAGGGAACACCTTACTCTGCACCGGGTTCAAATGACTGACCGTAAACGCCTCCCTAGCCCACGACGGCAATTTGTCAATCGGAACCAAGTCCCCAGCGGCAGGCTCCTTCTTCTTGGGCGCAGGAACGTGTATTTCTTCATAGCCCTTCTTTGCGCGCTTGAACGAACCCTCGGGCAGCTTACACTTTTTGTTGCTCATTAAATGCCCACCTTGGCTGAACGCCATCGCCTCCAAATCGACCGTCTTTTTCGGCTGGACCGTTGATCCAGGCTTGAGTGTGGCAGTCTTAGGGACCTCAGGCTTAGCGTCGACATCCATCGCGTCGTCGTCGGACTTGGCTTTGGCCTGGCGGTCGCCTGCGAGCTCGCGAAGGATCCACCCGAGCCCTTTTTCGCGCATGGCGACTTCGACGTTGACGCGCTCGTCGGCGTCACTGCGCATGAGCTTGGTGCACCACACGACGACGTCGCGGTTCTTGAGGAACTTTGTGGTGATGTGGAAGCTCTGGTACTCGAAGAGCTCCATGAGCTGATTTTCGCAGTCGCGCAGAGAGGATTCTGAGCTGAGGATGGAGAGGACGGCGGCGGTTTTGTCTGCTGCTGTGACGGGGTCTGGGTAGATTTCGGCGATCTGGCGCTGGACCCAGAAGGCGTCAACGGAGTGGGGAGAGACGATGTCCTGGTCTGCCTTGCTGGCCTTGACCTGCGACTGGCCGCCAATGACGAGCTCGTCGTCTTCCTCGGCATCGTCGGCGGGGGGCGGCGCATCGGCCTGCTCGTCGTCGTCGTCGTCGGAATCATCGCGAATCTCGAAGCCCTCGTCGTCCTCGTCGTCCTGCTCCTCCTCGTCAAAGACGACAGCCACACCGACCTCGTCGTCAATCTCTGCGTCTTTTCTTTCCATGTCCGGGTCAGCCATCGTCTCGTCCTCGGCATTATAGTCTGTGATCTTCTTCCCCAGACTCACAAACTGCGAAAACAGCTCGCTCGTCACCGGCCCCAGAATTTCCTCCACCTCCCTCTTTTTGTCGAAGTCCTTCATGCCCTCGTTCTTGAGCGTCTCCAGCACCGTGTCTGCTGCACTCCGCACAATATCCTGCGCCTGGTCACCCAGCGCCGTATGCACAGCACTCAAGATCATCTCATACACCTCCCGCGTCTCTGCCGTCCTCGGTCGATACGTCAACCCCTCCACATCCTGCGTCGCCTCAATGATATCCGTGTACCCAAACCCCATCTCTGCCCGTCGTTTCGGCTGCTTCTCAGACGCGTCCTGGCGGTCCGCTGCCTTTTTCTTCTTCTTCTCGAGGTCCTTGGGCGCCTGCCGCTGCACACGCGATCCCATCTCACGCGGGTCGATGCGTCCTGCCAGCGAAGTAGGTGCGCCATCGGGTTCCTTGTCTCGACGCGGGAGGGCTGACCTGTCCGCCGTCAGGACAAGGGATGAGATGGCGCCATAGTTGTAGCCAGAGAGATCTGGTTTGCCCGACATGACGAGCGTGTCAGAGGACAAACAACCAACCTCGAATCAAAAAATGGCACGTGTTATGTAAGCTGCGGTCCCGGTACCTTTCCCAATGCAAATACAAATTATCAGTGACTTGCATCTAGAAATCGAGCGGTCTAGCAGTACGCCCGGACGCGAATTTTATCACTACGATATTCCAGTTCGAGCAGAACATTTGGCTCTTCTGGGAGATATCGGCTGGACTATCGATGATAGGCTTTTCGAATGGCTCGAAGCCCAACTCAAGCTCTTCAAGACTGTGTTCTTCGTTTCTGGGAATCATGGTACGTATGCGCTACACCAGTTAATCTCCTCACCGACTTTTACTCTGCAGAGCCATATAGATCATCGATCGTGAGTTTAGAAACCCAATTCGATAAATGACTTCAACTTTTCATTTTCTTAGCAAGAATCTACAGAGCGTCTAAACGCTTTCGCTGCCAAGGTCAACACTGATCCATCCATCGGGACATTCGTTTACCTCAACCGCACACGTCACGACGTCTCCCCGAAACTCACCATCCTCGGATGCACACTCTGGTCGTCTCTCAACCCCGACGACCTCGACATCCTCTCCTGGTCTCTAACCGACTTCCGACGAATCGATTCTTTCAACCCCGAAGCGTACACTGCCCTGCACAAAGCGGACTTGGCATGGTTGAATGAGACTGTTGCTGCTCTTGCACGAGATGAACCAGAGAGGCAGATCGTGGTGTTTACGCACCATGCACCGACCAAGGACGGGACAGGCGACCCCAAGTTTAATGATGGGCCGACAAACTCGGCTTTTGCTACGGAACTCACGGCAGAGGGGTGCTGGGAGAGCGGAAAAATAAAGCTTTGGGCGTTTGGACACACGCACTGGTGTTGCGATTTTGATAAGAAGGGAACGAGGGTCTACGCGAATCAGAGAGGTTATGGAGAAGGAAGAGATGATTATGATGTCGGGAAAGTTGTAGAGCTGTAGTTTAGGTTGAACCCTTACATGTGGTTAGGGTTACCATTCAAACGACCAAACTTTGGAAAGTTTTTTCTTCGAACGCGACTTGATGTTATTTTCTTTTCTTCGTCTGACCGTCTGTGCTCAACGGCAACTTCTGCGGCCCAATGTCCTAACTTCACATCGTCAAACGCTTGTCGCCACCCGTACCTATGCGTCTGCGAAGAAACAGGTCAAGTCCACCTCAAACCTCGTTCCCGGCTCAAAGCAGCCCATAACCGATGCTGCGGCCCAGGA
>JAGGAX010016731.1:0-27864 GCA_017657335.1 Termitomyces titanicus | reverse complement strand
AAACAGGATAGTCGTACAATCAGGATACCAATGCCCAAGTATGATACTTTGTATTCTGAAAGTCTCGTGAAATGATGTTGACGATGTTTTAGGCCGACCGTTGATGCTAGACTTGCTCTGTATACTACTGCACAACGCAAGGCGGAAGACATTCGAGTTCAAATTAGAAAGCAGCACCAAACGAGTGTCAAGCGCGGAAAATATGCCAAGCACTCTGTAGAATTAGAAGAGGTCAGCAGAATCAACTTTGTTCTTGTCGTTCTTTGGTTTATACCTTTTCGATAGTTTCAAAAATTGACGGATAGATATGTCGGCGAAGTTGACAAGGTTCTTGCGAGTCTTAAAAAGGCTACAGGTGCAAAGTAGCTTCCATCTTGGCTTTCTGTATGCAATAATGAGAACAAAGTGTTCCATATAACCCTCCAACCGACGCGGTCTCGTAATTATGTCAAACTACCAACAACACCTCATTACTGTTCACACTGGGAGACATATCTTCATGTAAATATAGATTAGAGCACTGGGCCTTCGCTTCATCACTCGCGCTGTACGGCACGTCATACGTTATCACGGCCGCACTCTCCCAAACTTGAGACGCTCCAGAGGGCCCTTGGTGATTTGCTCATCACTGAGCTTTTCTAGGCGTACAAGCTCGCGACGGACGTAACCAACAATGTCGAGCATGAGCTGGGGATATTCGAGGTAAAGATCCGCTTCTTCCGGTGCAAAGTCGTGTACGCCCGAGCCGTCGTCACGGGATTCCTCTTTTTGCAAGTCGACTTTGGCGACGTTGACGACTTCTCCACCGACAAGGTTGACCGAACGACGGAAGGTTTTCTTATTATGGTCGGAGGGAGAGGTGGGGTCGGGGAATGCGATGCCTTGGGCGCCTCGTGCGCCGAGAAGGTTACGCCAGACGGCAGCGGCCATCTCCATGTCCCCCTTTACGAGTCCGAGGTCAAAGGAAAGACCCATACCCGCCCATTGTTCCTTGAATATCTTCATCTGACGCGTGACGAGCCGGTCTGGGGCACGAGACAGAGGTTTTGGACGGCCTTTGCTGTCTTTTAAGTCGGTTGGTTGAGGAGCGTTGGGGTTGATGTAGAAAGGAGAGTTGAATGTATAAGGTTTTGAAGGTGTTGATTTGGGTTGGAGGACGGCGCGGATGCGGTCTTCGATGTCGAGGAAGAAGTGGTCAATTAGTGCTTGGGTGTAGTACCTGCCTTCGGGTAGGGATCGGAGACGGACAGTGAGCATCCAGATGTGGAGGTTTGTCACAGTAAACCAGGACTGGAACGTTGGTGGGAGACGACAGCCTGCGAGGAGTTAGGAAGAAGCAATGAATAATACAAGAGAAACATATTACCTTGTTGCCAGAATTGAGTGTCTGCGTCAGGTGTAACAGCGACGACCTGCTCGTACATAGCAAAGGCACGGCGAGCAGCGAGTTGCTTAGGACTGCCGTAGCCAAGCAAGTTCGTAACCTGCAAGAACAATTTCTTCGCGAGGGGAGAACTCTTGACTGTGCGCGTGAGCCAGCTAGTTTGCGCCTGTGATTGTGCAGGCGGCTGTGGCGGTGGTTCTACTTTTTTGGCATAATAGCGTGCTGTGTTCAGTGGCGCTATGGACAATCTGTTCGCGTGGCGCAGCTGGCGCAAAAGCAGCGCCCGGGCCACCATGACGGAGATTCAGAAAACAAGACACGGAGTGACGCGTGACCGTGACATGGCCTCCAATGTCTTTGATTCTCTCCCCGTCGCCGTTCAGCGCGACATTGACCGTGCCTTTGACGATGTAGCTCCTGACTCTGGAGGAGGATTTGAAGCTACGCAAATTTTATTTGAAGACGTCTCGCGTGCTTTGCAGAAATTGGATCTGCCTCCAGACGACGAGCAAGTCTTGGCTGTGTTTCGCAATGCCGCGTCGGGCTGGAAGGCGTCGTCGTCCAGCGACGTTCAAAATGCTGGAGAAGGCTGGATCAGCCGCGAAGACTGGCGTGCAGTTTGTGTTGTGCTACTCGAGCAGGTTGACAATGACAACGGCAATGAACCCGAGAGCGATGTCCCCAGTGACGATCAGTATCTCGAGGACGATGAGGAAGATGACGATGATGACGAAGACGAGGACTACCTCGAGGAACCTAGCACTTCTACCTCTCGTCGTCGTACCCGCGGTCGCGCTGCAAAATCTAGCTCTTCTTCCCTTTCACCAGGCCCATCGGCCAAACTTACCAAACGTCAACAGGAGACAACCCTCGAGGCTTTCTCTCTCTTCTTCCCTGATGTACCGCCGGATGAGTTATCGAACCAGCGAATTATGATCAAAGACCTTCAGCGCGTTGCAAAGCTTCTCGGTGAAAAAATCAAGGCTGATGAGGTATGTCGACTATCATAATCATGTCTTGTTCATCTTGCCTATCTGTGTATAAGATGATTGAGATGCTCGATGCCTTTTCTACCATGCCCGACAAATCTGTTAGTCTAGAGGATTTTGGTCGGATCATGATCTCGGCGAAGCTTGCATAGGATTTTCAGCATTTTCTAAATTAGATCTTGCGTCGTGAACTATCGGAGGCTCTCGGTGTTGCAATGATGTGATGCTGATCGTCAAGTCAAGAAACAATTATCAGTTTCAGGTATGTTGCTATGTTACATCTGATGGGCAACAGTAATTCATACATGACTAAGTCAAACATTCTTTACAGATCTTGTCAAGTTCGATACGACATATTCGAGACCTCGACCTTGACTAACTCTAGGCAATACGTAGATCTTGCCGACCTTTGATAGAAGTACACACTTGGGGCTGTGCTCCCAATCTCCATCATTCATCGACATCACTGTTTCATATGATACCCCCATCAACCCCGAGCTCGTCCGCTAGATATAAAATCCATGCTGCACACACTCTGTTTCCTCAGCTGTGCTCCCCCCAGTCCATCCCTTCCAAATCTCTTCGGCACCGGTTGCCCCAGAGTCTGTTGTGTCGCGTCAAGTTCCCTGATTATTCTTTCGATTAGCTGTGCTTTCGATCCACTCGTTCCTTTCAACGACAAGTATAAACATGATCTCTGTCGCGTACACTCTGCTTTTGGTCTCTCTTGCTTTTGGAACTGTCCCTGAGGCCTGGGCTGCCCCGATTGGTTCTCGGTATGTTCTTGTCTTGCTTTTCTTTAAAAAAAATGTTTGGATGGAAGACTCAATTTGAGGACATTTGTAATGTAGGAGTGTTCATGTCAAGACTATGCGCCGTATGACCTTCGAAAAGGAGCACATGCGTCGTGCACATCACTCTGCGACGTCCGTTGTTCAGCGCGACAATGTGCCTTCTGTACCTGTTGCCGTTGTTGCGCGTGAACCCGAGCCCTCGGTCACCATTGCCGCACGTGAGCCAGCTCCTTCCGTAAAACACGTTTCCGCACGCAACACTCCTCCCTCCACTGATTCTGCACCCGTGGTTGCGCGGCACGAAGGTCATCACCATGACCAGCCCAAATCCACCTCCCCCGACACCACCACTACTTCTGAGTCAAAACGATCCACTCGTAGACATCACGTGAAGAACGATGCGCGTAGTGCCCCGACTGCTCCTCGTGCTCTGCCGAGGTTCAAGCGTGATGAGGTGAGCAAGGATAAGAAGATGGAGAAGAGAAAGTCGGACGCGAGCAATGCGAATGTTGCGCGGGAGCCGACGCATGTTCCGAGGGAACCGTCGGGGAACACGCCGGTGACTACTGCTACTGTAACATCTACGAATGCCCAACCGACGCCTGTTAGGCCGATTATGATGTTCAGGTGAGTTAATACTAGAGTTTTGTGGGTATCACGATGTTCATGATGCAATAGGCGTGCGCTGGCCTTTGAGGATCTTGATTAGTTTTAGTGGCATAGGTACTTCACACTTTTTTGTCATGATGTATATAGGGCTGTGTCTTGTATGCATTGAATGATAAACTGCTGAAGTGGTCGAGAGATCGATCATTCAGATGGAGGTCGCAGTTCTGGTGACGGGGCGACTACTGACAATCACGCTTGTCAACTCTGCATATGTTGTTGCTTAAGCACTTACGGGATGTATTTTCCTGGCCATATCCTTGCTTCCTTTCCACCACGGGGGCATACCAGGGGAATATTCGGGGTAATAATGGTTCAATCCGCGCTATGTGGTTGATATTGCACATTGTCACTTCACAATACCAGGTTGGATTGTGAACATACATATTCTCGCTTGGTGGTTTCCGCCGCCGGTCGCCAGCAAGTTGTCGGCAGGATCCATATCAAGTGATGTTACTGCAGATTCAGTTAGTGGTGACTAGCTTCTGGCGAGAGGACAAACCAGAAGTTTTGTGGCCATGAAGCACGAATTGCAGCGTCCCGCTATGAAGATCCCATGATCGTACACTCGGATCTTTTGAGCCAGAGAGGACCCAACGGCCATTGTGCGACGCCGACACGGAGAGTACATGATCCTAGTCAATTCAGAATCATGATACTCGCTCAACCTAGAATGACTCGTGGCGTACGCACCTGATGTCCCAAAAAGGTCCGAAGGCACCGAGGCTTCTGGAGTACAAGCCCACTAATATCCCAATACTTGAGTGTCTTATCCAAGCTCCTACTACCACCCCCTCTTCCGTCTGGCGTGAACGCAACACTATATATGCTATCTCTGTGACCGCTCAAGCATTCCACCAATATGCCTGTCGCAACATCCGGGATCCCATATCCTGACGATCGTATGGATAGATCCTGACACTACAAGCTGTCCATTCGGAGAAAATATACAGTGAATATTTTTTGTGGCAAGGTCCCAGATCTGAAGGTTTCAGGGTAAATATAGGACGAGGAGCAGAACTCGTACTCGGATCCTCTTCACCAGCAGCGAGAAGCGTGCCGTCCGGGCTGAAGCACACGCTGCGAAAGTAGTTATCACCAACTGGTACCCGTGTGGTTTTGTCTAATAGGTCGCTAAAGAAATGTGAGGTGAGTTGCTTTGCGACGTTGAATATACGCACCACATTTTGACACCCGTTCTAACGTTGTAGATTCGGACGCTATGGTTACTTCCCGTCGCGAGATATCTTCCGTTGGGAGAAAATTGCACACAAAAAACGAAGCTATTACTTGAGTGTTGATATGATCATAGATAGCGAACGCTTTCGGACTTACCTTTCATGCATAAACGAGTGTACCAGGGAAATGCCAAACGACCGCCTGACCTGCGGATTGAAGATGATAAACCAGTCGAAACCTTCCTTTATCAGCTCAGGCGCAATGTGTCCACTGTCAAGGTAAATTGGTTTGTGGCCTTTTTCAATGCAATTTAGGATGTACTTCAACTTGACGAACGTATCCATCAAGTTCATTGTGTTCTTGAATTTTTGCCGAAAGTGATTAGAAGACAGGTTCAGTATGCTTTGGTTTCGTAGATCGCCAGGGGTCAGGATTTTCTCCAAACGATCAATGATTTGTAATAGCGTTGGACGCTCGCTTGGAGTAGGAAGCCAACACTCTTCCATGAGGGACCAGATAGCAATGGTTAAACCCCACTCGGACCACGATGATTTGGTATGCGCGGATCGTTCTTAAACGCACAGGTTGACCCTCAAAGATTCCCTTATAGATGTCAGCGAAGCCCCCGGCCCCGACAGGCAACTGATTCTCTAGTGTGACACCCTTGAGTTCATAGCAAGTAGGGTATAGCTGAGACCTTTTGGCCAATCTTTGAGTCGCTACAATAAGACGTCTTCGAAAATCGCTCTGCGATTGGCACTCCGGTCTGTCAAGAAGCTGTATCTAACGTCAGGTTACAATGTCACAAGGAAAGAAGATTGTATGCACCCATTGAAAGGTATCTAACAAGGTCTGCGCAGCCGCTCCCTGACGATTCAAAACCATTTCATTTAGATTTCTATCGAGGAAAATGGTCTGCAATCTGTGGATGAGCTGGAGGGTCTCTTGATTGAGTCGGTCGCCTGAGTCTGCCATTGGACTCGAATTGGACTGGGTGACAGTGGGTGTCTCTTAGATCGGAAGTCCCCAAAAGTTGTTCTTCAATGAACCACAGAGCAGTGGGTAAGATGCCGTGAGAGAAAACACAGCCTATAGCTGTCTTGTATGCACCTAGACTAAGATATCATTCAGATTATTGATAAATAGTCACAGATCTGTCTTCCAAATATGTTGCTTTTTGAGCGCTACTGTAGTTGTTGATTACGCGCAACCCTACATGCTACTCAATACTTCCTTTAATCTCTGCAACAGGACAACGTTTTCCTCATCGCTGCCCACGGTAATCCTCAACGCCCCTTCGCATCCCATTTCTCCTCCCCGATATCTGACCACGACACCCTTCTCCTCCGCCAACGCCTTATAGACGCCCACCGCACGTTTGTTGTCGGGCTTGCCGTCGCCTGAACGACTCAAGATTGGCACGACGACAAAGTTCGCGTCGTTTCCACCAATTGCGGGTCCGACGCCGAGATCTGCTAAACTTGCGAGGGAGGCGAGGAGACCGGTGCGAGCGGTGAGAAGGGTTTGGATCTTGCTTTGTGTGAGAGCCAGAGAAGCAGGTGAGAGTGCAGTGAGTGCGAGTGTGGCGGTTGGGGTGGAGACGTTGTAGGGTGCTTTGGTGTTGGTGAGGACTTGGATGAGAGGTGGTTGAGCGAGGGCGATGCCGAGTCTATATGGGTTTTTAGAATATTTTGTGGGAGGTAGATGGAGGATACGTACCGGATGGCGGCGAGACCGAAACCTTTGGAGAGTGTTTGCATTACAACGAGGTTTGCGAACTCGGAGATGAGAGAGACGGCGCTGTGATCTGAACCTGCAAAGTCTACGTAAGCTTCGTCTACGACGACGATTCCAGTGAAGCCTGGGTATTCTAAGATGGAACGGATGGAAGATAAAGGAATGAGGGTGCCTGTGGGGTTTCCTGGTGAACAGAGGTGAATTAGGCGGATCGATGGGTCTGCATCGACGGCTTTCTTGATCTATGGAGGGTCAGCAAGTTGTGTCACAAGTATTGGCGTTTCGTTACCTCATCTACTCTCAAGCTGAATCTGCCCTTCTCTCCTCCCTCACCGTGCTCTCCACCAAGCTCTAATGGTACCTTCACAACACCGATGTCGTTGACCTGTGCACAGACAGCGTACATCCCATAAGTTGGAGGTGTTATCAAGATCTTCTCTTTTCCTGGAGCAACACAAACTCGTTGCAGTAAATCAATGACTTCGTCAGATCCAACGCCCAGGAATACGTTCTCAGGCCCTGGAACCCCGCGTAGTGATGCTATGCGCGCCTTGATGTCAGGGTGCGAGGGATCAGGATATCGGTGCAATGGAAGAGAGAGGGTGTCGTGCTCGACTTCAGACTGAGTTTCTGGCACAATAGAGTGTCCTAGGGCGTTCTCGTTGGCATCGAGGAGAATGCCGTCCTGATAGTCATCGCGAGCACATCGGTAGGGATGAAGAGCAAGGATATTGGGTCGAATTGCATGCTCGATGTTGAAGTGGGCGGGCTTGAGAGGGCTTGTGGAGGTAGGAAGGCCGTGGATGGGCATAATGGCAGAATGACGAGTCAACGTCCTCGAATGGGAGTCATGAGGAACTTTTTTTGATGGCAGATAAGATCAAATCGTCTCGTCGGGATAATCTTATCTCTCATTTCTTTCGACTCTGAGATGTCAGATTTGCCCTACACCATCGTACCCATCGCCACGCTACCAGGCCACACCGAGCGCGCATGGGACGCAGTATGGAACCCCACTCGTCCTCTGCTTGCTTCGTGCTCCGCCGACAAGACCGTTCGCATGTACGGCTACTCTCGTCCCGATGCCGATGGTGACTTCAAGTTCAGCTATATTTCAACGGTGGCGACGGGGCATACCAAGTCTGTGCGCTCACTGTCCTGGGCACCATCTGGGAAAACTCTCGCGACGGGGTCGTTCGATTCGAACATCGGTATATGGGAGCAGGAACATGGGGACGGAGAGGATGGGGAAGGGAGTGGAGAGTGGGAGTGCGTGAGTCAGCTTGAAGGACACGAGACGGAATGTAAAAGTGTCGCGTACTCGAGTACGGGGACGCTCCTGGCAAGTTGTAGTCGTGATAAGACCGTCTGGGTCTGGGAAGGTGAGTTTGCCTTCGCTTGTGTATGGCAAGCGACGTTGAGCATTCATAGTGCACCCTGACGCCGACTTTGAATGCATGGCTGTACTAATGGACCATAGTCAAGATGTCAAGTGCGTCGCTTGGCATCCGTCAGAAGAGGTACGTATTCTATGTATAGTATGCCCGAAATTTTACCTATATACCTATGGGCAGATACTCGCATCCGCCTCGTACGACGACACAATAAAACTTTACATCGACGATCCTTCGGACGATTGGTTCTGTTTTGCGACTCTCACTGGACACACGTCCACGGTATGGTCTGTCGCGTTCTCTCCAGATGGTCGGTACCTCGCATCGGCATCGGACGATCGTACAATCCGCGTATGGCAACGCGTGGATGAGGCGCGGTGGGAGAGCGTTTTGGTGCTGGGTGGACACGAGCGCAGTATCTTTTCGATATCGTGGGGTGTTGGAACCGGAAGTGGTCTAGGCTGGCTGGCGAGTACAGGGAGCGATGGTGTTATACAAGTCTGGGAGTTCTCTGTACGTCCTTCTGTCCTACATTTATTGGCGATGTATTGATTTTTTTCCAGGAACCTGAAAATGCTGGAGTTGCACCCCCACGACATCGGTTGATCGCTCGAATCGAGGCTGCTCATGATGTATACGACGTGAATTCTGTATCGTGGTGCCCTCGCGCAGGGCACACGGATCTCCTAGCTACTACAGGAGATGACGGAACTGTCCGGGTATGGAAGGTCACTCTTGCATAGACTGACCGATGTCTAGACAAGATTGTTATTATACGGGGAATTGGGTAACGCTGTCTGACTGATTTTTCATTCTCATGAATTTTTGAATGATTTTTCAGAAGTTGGTATCATTTGCCCAACATTCAGCTAGATCTACTTAGTTTCACGATTTAATAATTTACGTTGAATATCATGGTAAATCGCAGCTATAAGTAGCTACGAAAACTCGGCCCGTCCCGGCCCGAGGTCAGATGCTAGCTGGTCACATGACCGTGACGCAGAATATCCACCGACCACCATGGCATCCAGCGACGCCGGTCCTTCGCAGCAACCAAAACAAAACCATCATCTTCTCCTTCCAGAAATACTTGGTTTCTCTCCTCAACTCCTGCTCGACGACATAATCAACATCGCAAACAATGCTGTCCAGGATGGGGTGAATGGCATGGAAGAGTTCCTCGAGAAGTGGGTTGAAGCACGCGCAGAGCGTCAGGCGGATGATTGGGATAGCACACAGGAGGTGGAGCAGGGCTTGGTTGCGTTTCAGACGCTGTTGGAGCATCATACGGATATCGCCTTTGACTTCTTTGAGGCGTGGTCGTTGAGAAATATCTTTGCAATCCCGCCAGACCTGCCGATTGTAGTTCCACATCAGCAAAATTTGGATTTGACGCAGACGCCGCAGAGAGAACAGGAGCTTGCAGATGAACTTGAGGACCTTAGGAAGCAGCTTGATAATGTGCGTAGCCGTGTTCGAGTTTCGTTATGCAGACTAATGAGAATAAAACAGCAACGAAGACTACGAAGAATGTATTTATACACTCTCAAATTATCCGAACGACAACGACGTCGCGAAGAGGCGAGGCTTGAACGGCTATCGATTCTCAAGTCACCATCTCTCGACATCTTTGCCGGTCTTCCAAACAAATGCGTCACGATGTACAATGCTGTAGCTGGGCTACCACCACTCGACGTCCCCGCTCTTACTTCACTTGCCCATGATCCAGGGAAACGACAATGGGAGACAAGCGCAACGGGGTACAAGAATTGGGCCATCGCTCAGTTACTGGACAAGGCAGAGTCGGGCGATGCGGGTGCAAGGTCGGTGGTGGATACGTTGATGGAGCGCGTCCATGAGGTGGGACGAGCTGAACAGTTGCGGATGGCTGTGGAGGCCATGGGAGGAGTAAAAACGGATCTTGATGCGGTCGACTCATCGAAGGCGGAGGCGATGGAGGAATAAGTGGCTGGTGGTGGTTTGTAATTTATTCCTTGACATTTGTACTTCGGATATTTGGCGTGTTACTCAGTCTTCCATGGCCTCAGAGGTTCCGGCGGTCTCGGGAACAGACGATCCGTTTTTTACACGCTCGCGTTTCTTCATTCGCATCTTGGCCGATTTGGAAAGCTTTCGTATTGTGGGTGGCTGATAGCTGGTTCAAGTTTGCCTTAGTCTATGAATCATTTCAAAGAGGTCAAACTCACGTTGCACCACTAGCTGCAAGTTCAGGCAAAGCGTTGAGAGATAATGTGACCCTCATGTATGGTGTCAGCTTCAGCTTCAGACTAAAGTCCCAGCACAATCAGAGCCTGGTGTTGAGAAAAGGAGATAGCGTACTGATTTCTGCCACTTAGAGCACTCTGAATCTCTTCAACCCTGTCCTCTTTCCGCTCTTCTACAGCTATTCCAAGATCCTCGAGGCATCCAATTTCATTGTATTGATGCAGTCCAGCAAGGCGTGGGGAGCGTTTTGCCTCGAGAGATTTGATGAACTCGCGTTTCACGATTTCGACCACGCTGAGAAGTCGCGGAACAGAGGTCGTTGCCTTGGATAATTTAGAGGCATTTGAGCTTCCGTTGGAAGCATCGGCTGTCTTCGCGGGTTCATTGGCGCCTTCGATTGCTGGCGTAGAGGTTTTTGGAGTTGCGGGGAGTGTGTGGAATACTATCGGTCTATTTTCATTTGTCTGGTTACGGAATACGTGAACTACGCGATTAAGAGGAAAGAAAAAGACGAATGAACCTCGAGGAAATTCAGCGCGAATGAAACCCAGTTTTTTATCTTTCCGTTGTCGGTAATCCTGATCAAGTGAGGATCTGAACTTGTGCCTCCAACCGGTACAGTTTGAGCATCGGTCATTTTTCCTGTATGAATAAAATTCTCAATGTGAGAACGGAATCGGGTTAAGGTACAGTTCCACAACTTTTAGCGAGCTTATGTCGTGAAGATTTCCAAGGCGGTGATTAGTTTGAGGTCAGAAGAACGAAATGGTGGCAGTGCAGATTTGTTCTTCCTCCGCCATCACGAGTGACATAGCCATCTGAACCGAAGGCGCCGTTTACCTTACTTCCCAGTATTGCGACATTGAATGGCAACTGATGCTTTTCGCGCTCAGGTGGCGTCTAAATGGCAAGAAGCTTTCACGCGCTTGAATCATGGCGAACCTGGGATCTCGGGGCTTATGGCATTCAGCCAAGTACGCGTCGTTCTTGTTCAACGAGCCTCTCTGACTCTCTGCAGGCCTGGAATCTTGCCACCGACTTCCTCAGGCCGAAGGATATTGCAGAGCAGAAGAAGCAGTATAGTGCGTATGTTCTTTGTAGTTGTGATCGCGACGTGATTGACGATCAAGGCAAGACATGAACACTGTACGTGCGGCATTGAGTATGGTGAACGAGTGTCGCAGGTTACCTGCTTTGTTGGAGAACTTTCTTGGTGAGCTCCCAGTATACTGTATCGTGGACTTGTGCTTATTTATTCGAAGACGATCTGCGCAAGTCATATCACCTCGTTACGGCTGATGTTACTCAGTACTTGCAAGAATTCGAGGTATGACGCGTGTAAAATTTTGTAGTTGTCTTCTGATATCTCCTCAAGACCGCTGAATTTGATGACACGTCCATAATCTTACGTCTGATATATCGATTATTGGAGTGGTACAATGCATGGTCTCCCCCTCCAGAGTAGGTCCACTCTCTATCTACACATATGTTGCTGTTGATGATGATCCTAGGCTGGGACCCACCGTGCTTTCTGCATATACCCTCAACTTCCAAACACACCTCTTTTCCAATCTACCTCCCACCTTTCCATCTGCCTTCAAAGCACTCTGTAAATCTTCGTTGCCCTCAAACGAATACGACGTCATGTATCTCCATGAAGCACGAGAATCCCGTTTATGGGCTGCGTTTGAGACTCTTGGTCTGCTCGACCGATACGAGTACATTGTGGCAAGTGTTGGGTATGAGCATATCGAACACTATGTCCTGGATGTCTGTTCGGGATCGTGGTCAAAGCCGATGTTGGAGAGCTTGAGGACATGGATGTCAGATAAGATGGTTTCATGGATGTTGCTTCCTTATGCTCGAGGGGCTAAAAGTCGTATGTTGATATCGCGTTCTTTTCGTCCAAGCCCTCATAGGAATGACAGCGGAGGAGGCTCGTAGTATGTTGCTGGGAGTGGGCGCACGATATGATTTCCATATGAACAAAACGCTGTGCGATCTCCGGTGAGTTATTATCTCCGTCCTGACAATTTTTCCCTTTTCTAACTGAACACAGAACAAGGGAGATCTTTGATATCATCATTGACTTCCCCGACTCTATGGGAGCCCTACAAGACTTGAAGGTTTGACTTTTTGTGTTACACTTCCAAACAGAGCTTAGTTGAAGAATACAGGACTGCTTACAGCGGGTCGATCAACGATCCGCGCTAGTACAAACGTTACGGAAGGCGTGAGTGTCATCATTGGTTAGAGCATTGACAGCTGACTATTTGTAGGAATCAGAAACGTTTGCTTCACCCCGGCGCTGATACGAAACTCATTCTCTCGCAATATGTTGCGACGATAAAGTGCCTACGGATAATTGATCCTCCCGGAGTGCTGTTATTCAAGGTTGCCGATCCCATACGAAGATATCTGAGGTGTGGTCCCTTAATTTCTTGGTTTCAATTGATCTGATTGACCTCAGAGAACGATCCGACACCATTCGGAGCATCGTCGCCAATCTCGTTGGCGATGATGACGGTGGAGACTCGCTTGTGGATGAGAATGAACCCATTCAGCCACTACAGCAAGCTGACGTGGAAGACTATAGTGATCCGAATTGGGAGCCAGAACCTGTTGATGCTGGCCCAGGTAGAAAGAGCTTCTTCACCGGATAGACAGAATCTTGACTTGTGTTTTCTAGATTTCAGAACCAACAAGCCTAGCGATGTGATCAGCACTCTCGTCAGCATCTACGACTCCAAGGACCTTTTCGTGAAAGAGTTACAGGTTTTACTAGCCCAACGATTACTGGCAATCACGGACGACGAGACCGACAAGGTTGAGCGTGAGGTAAGGCAGACTGAATTTTCGTCAACGCATTCCCTCTAATCAATTTGGTTCCCAGCGACGTAACATTGAGATTCTCAAGATACGCTTTGGTGAAGCGGCGCTACAAGTGTGCGAGGTCATGTTGAAGGACATGACAGACTCGAAGCGTATCGACGGCCATGTGCAGTCTCGTCAAGCTGTAAGTTACATTCATAGCCATCTATGGGACGAGCACTTACCGTATCTAGTCCACTGTTCATCCTACAATCATCTCCAGGCACTTCTGGCCCGCCCTCGAATCCAGCGATATTGTCATGCCAGGCCAGTTCCACAAGTTAGTCGATCTTGATCGAGCGCACAAACTTTTCTATGATACATCTTTCCTGATTGCAGACTTCAAGAACAGTACTCGCAAGAGTTCAATATCTTCAAGCCAGATAAGAAGCTGCGCTGGCTTCCACACCTTGGAAAGGTGCATTTGGAGCTCCAGCTGGATGATCGGATAGTGGAAGCCGACGTTCCACCTCTTGAAGCTGCCTTTATTGAACTCTTCTCAGAGAAAAGTGTGTTGAGGCGTTATGATAATTATCACTTTCTCTAATAATCACTGATTTACAGATGTCTGGACTGTTGATGAACTCATTAAAGGTGTAGGGTCGGTAGATCGAAGTGCTGCTCTTAATGCCCTCCTGACTTGGGTTGACCGTGGAGTCCTTAAGGAGGGGACGGAAGGCACATTCCGCTTATTAGAAGTTGCTGAGGAACCTTCCACAGGCCCTTCAAGTCTTGCTAGGCCTGGTAAGCCGTGTTTCCTGTGTATTCATTTTTTGCTTACAACTTGTAACAGCACCCGCTGCCTCTGAAATTCCTCCAGTACAGAGCGTCCAGCAACAACAAGCAGAACAGATGAAAGTCTATTGGAAGGTTCGCACAAGTCTGCAATCTAGCTGAATATTGCTCAACTTCTGGTCTTCCCTCTTTCTTCAGTTCATCGAGGGCATGCTCACAAATCTCGGCGCCATGCCGTTAGATCGCATACAGACGATGCTGAAATATGCACCGGGTTATGACAGAACGATCGAGCAGTTGGCTGCATTCATGGAGGCTGCGAGAAGAGAAGGGCTCGTGACAGGACGTGATGGCCAATGGAAACTTAATTCTTAATTCGAGTTATAATAGAATGTTTCGAAGAGGCCTACTGACTTAGTTCTTCTCGTTGTACTTTTCTATGTGAATCGCTGTCCAGCGTTAGTTCGTTGTTGAATTAACCTCAGATATGTTCGCGCGAGTTTCCCATTTACCATTGCTCGTCTTCCACAAAATCATCAGCATGTTATTATCTTCCGTCCTATATGGACCAACGGGCCTAAGGTATCCGCCAGATAGCAATTCCACATCGATCTTCGTCTACTTCTTTCTTCACCTCTTTACTTGTTTGTGTCCTCACAGCTGAAGCCACCAAGAGCGTAATTGCATCTTTTACCACCTTTTTATTCGCCTCGGGCATTTTTTTGACGTCGACTTCATCTGCAGGTAAAATCACACGCTCCCAATCGATGCAAAGATCCAGATACTCGCATATAACGTTGACCACACCCTCAAACCTAGACGTCGAACTAGTTGACACCGGCGTCACACCCTCGCCAGGTAACTCAAGCCCCCATATCTGCTTAAGGGTCAGACCATCCCATGCTAGTAGTGGCGCGCCCACTTTGGCGGGAACCACTACCGCAGGACACCCGTTACAAATTATATAGTTGATAATGCTCTCTCCAGAGCGAGCGGACGATGCCCAGATTTTACGATGTGGCTTGAGCCCAACCAGCAAGATAACAAGACGCCGCGGGGCAGGTGGAGTAGGGAGAGGTGTCAATGACGTTTCAGGAGAGGGTGTACGGGAGCGGGAGAAGGTATTAGAGAGTGATGGTAGAGAAGGAAATCGGTGCTCTGTTTCCGGAGATTCGGTCTGGGGCGGAGGTGTGTTACAAAGAGTGATGACGAGCGCCGATTCTCTGAGAAGAGTTTCACCTAAGTGGTAGTCGCCTGGATAGAGACGAAGAAATCAAAAGTTTTACCGGTGGGTATGGAGTATGATGAGGAAAGGGACGCACCTTGGAAGAAGGGTCCGTGACAGAATATAACATCCGGTTTCATGGTTCGAGGGATGATTGGCCGGCGGGCGCTTGAAAAGAGGTACGGAGAAAACCACCCTTTCTCTATGGATAGATAGTCCTTTACGGATGCGAACAATGACCCATCCCTGGGGAAGGGAGAAATGAAACACGCAAGACTATCAACGGTACTAGTTTGAGTGGCAGGATAAAATAGGGCTCACGTGTGCACTGAGCTGCGGAAAAATCCAAGCGCCGCATCATCCATAAGATGCTTATACTTGAGCGTTATTGTTAGCTCTTTAACGCCAGTCGTTTCGATGCGCTTAGAGTGGATTGGAATGAGTGCGCCGACTGGCTTGTCAAAAAGGAGGTCATTAGCAGCTTTAGTTGAAAGTTCGAACCCCGTGTGCATTGCCAACTCCACAAAAACGGTGTCGTCAAACATCGATATAATGACATCGGACATCGGACCCATCCTAACATAGAGTCAGTTATGATTGAGAGACGAGATACTTGATAGAAGTAGTGGCAAGGAAAGTGACCAATTTGTTGATAGTACAATAGAGCCTAGATTTTGCTTCGAGAATCGGAACAAAGAACGTACACTGGAGCTGCAACAGCAGCCACTCCTCCCTATGTGAATTCTCAGCAATGGACCATACATGATTATAATGATGAGAATCAGATATTGTAAGGAGAGTTGCAGTACTTGTTTACGTGGAGAAACCAGGCAATGATTGGCGAAACTGCGAGAGTACCTACCGTCGCCACAACCACAGTATGCACAGCCAGGTCTCGAAAGCGAATGCAAGGTAGAAAAAGTGGAGAGGAATCACCCCACTGATACATCCAAATCGGTATCAGCAACAGTGCCACGTTACGATTAGGTATCATTAGTTTAAACGCGTCATTTGAACAAGACATCAAGGTAGTCAGTCATATTGAGGCGTCAGCAACAACAGAAACGACAAAAACGGTATTGGTATAACTCACGGGAGATAAGCAAACTATGCTTGTGCCCGCTGCACGAATGGATTCATAGGATGACATGACAACCCTTCCAGTAACAGACTAATTAAGGAGAACGGAGATCAATCAGCATCTCATTCTCATCTGACAGTTGAGAATCGTGTCCAGCCAGATAAACTCGAAGCTGTAACCCAGGAAGACTCGAGTCTCCATGTACCCCGACCTGTACCCCGACCTCAACCGATTGAAGAAAATACACTTTTACGTACTCCGACGAGTTTTCGTATGACCCATGGGGCTGATTTTTCTGTTTCAAGAGGCTCCAAGGTTAGTGATGAGGGATCTATGGGTCCAAGCACAGAGATCGCCCGAGTTTGTTTAGACATGATAGTGAACCAGTGTGTCCAGCCACGTAGATGTTAATAGAAAGATTACGCTTATCAGGCCAGTTCTGTTCTTGTTGCCGTGATGTTACCCTTGACATCATATAATGTACTTTTGACTTTGAAGATGACAGATCTACACAGATTTAAATTTTTCCATCATATGTACAACTCACAACCTCAGTGAATGATGTAACAAACAACTGCAATTGACAACCGAAACCATAACATGTTACAGCGACGTTGAGGTCACAATGACCGGAGGGCTCGTTGAGGCCCTGGTCTATAGTAACACGCTCCCCACCTCCAGAGCGCGCTGGCAATCACTCTCTAAATGGTTAATCCCTGCCTCCGGCCAAGAGTCTTAAAAATCAACTCTTCTGAACGAATCACGACATCCAAGGACGTTGAAGATCCCATTCTCCCGATCAATTGGCGAGGGCTCGTTGAGGCCGTCGATAGATACGGGTATATTCAACACACATCTAATAGCGGTAGTGCGACTATAGGAATAAATCAGTTGTTGGTTGCATTTTGCAAATCAGTAAATAGATATACCTGTTTATAAGGACCATTGATGGGGATATCAAGGTAGGAAGATTGGGTCGATGTGAGGGTGGTGAGCTTGACATTGAGCTGGGCCAAGTGAGCACGAGCCACCTCCTCATCGAGTTCTTTTGGGAGCATGTGGACACCAAGAGGGAACTTTTCGGGAGTTGTCCAGAGAGCAATCTGCGCAAGGACCTGGTTGGAGAAAGAGCATGACATGACGAACGAAGGGTGGCCAGTGGCACAACTGAGAGGGTGTTAAAGCACAGAACACTTGCGGATTAAGAACACGCACCCCAGATTGACGAGACGGCCCTCAGCCAGGAGGATGATGTGACGGCCACTAGGCATAGTAAAGCGATCAACCTGAGGCTTGACATTGGTGACAAACTTGGCGTTGGCCTTCAACCAGGCAACATCGATTTCAACATCAAAGTGACCAATGCTGTAATAAGCAAGAGAATCGATGCAAAGCACATATGAAAGAACAAAGATCCTTACTTGCTCACGATAGCATCTTCGGGCATCTGAAGGAAATGCTCGGCGGTGATGATATCCCTGTTACCGGTGGTGGTGACAAAGATGTTCGAACGGGGAGCAGCATCTTCCATGGTAGTAACTTCATAGCCAGCCATGGCAGCCTGAAGGGCATTGATAGGATCGATCTCGGTGATCAGGACACGAGCACCATAAGAACGAAGAGATTCGGCGCACTGGTCTCGGATCTTAGAATAGAACAAACAACAGAGGAAGATTTATCAACTTACGCCTTTGCCGACATCACCGAAGCCAGCGACAACGGCAACCTTGCCAGCCAACATGACATCAGTGGCGCGCTTAATACCGTCGACAAGAGATTCACGGCAACCATAGTAATTATCAAACTTGGACTTGGTGACGGAATCGTTGACGTTGATGGCGGGAACTTTGAGCTTGCCTTCACGGAAAGCCTTGTACAAGTGGTGGACACCGGTGGTGGTCTCCTCAGATATACCACGGATGTCTGTGCTCATGCTAAGTTAATGCACCCCTGATTAGAGTGAGAAAATCATCTACCTTGAAGATACTGGGGATACTTTTCATGAACGAGGTTGGTCAGATCACCTCCGTCGTCGAGGATCATGTTCAAAGGCTTGCCACCAGCGAATCCGGCAAGAGTCTGTTCAATACACCAAACGTACTCCTCCTCGGACTCCCCTTTCCATGCGAAGACCGGGACACCAGTTGCTGCGATACTATAAAAAGTTATTATGATGAGATCAAATCGAAGACAGTAATCGTCAATCGTAACATACGCAGCAGCAGCATGATCTTGGGTGGAGAAGATATTCTGTGGAGAGAAAGATCAATGTACAGGTTTCATCGAAGCGATAGATGATGGCTTACGCAAGAAGACCAAGCGACCTCGGCACCCAGAGCGGTCAATGTTTCGATAAGGACGGCCGTTTGGATAGTCCTACATTTCTCACAGATGAATGTGAAAAGAAGATCGTGAAAGGGGATGGGCGCACATGTGAAGACATCCAGCGATGCGGGCCCCTGCAAGAGGCTTGGAAGGACCGTGCTTCACAATGAACATAATCAGTCATGAATGATATGATCGGACATAAGTTAACTACCTTTGCGCGAATGTACATGAGACCAGGCATCTCATGCTGTTGGTCGATTGTCAGCGATGCGACAAAAAGATTGAGGCTGTGGGCAACGAACCTCGGCGATTTCGATCTCTTTGCGACCGAACGCAGCAAGAGAGATATCTGATTGATCTCGTCGGTTTCTGGAGCGACAGATGACGCGACACAAACTTACCAGCAACCTTGTAGACCATTTTTGTGATGGATGAGAGAAAGTAGGATGACTTTTTCTCATTCGGATGTTTTTTATGTGATGGACCACGTGATCGCCGAATACCTCCAGAATCTCCGGACTCCGGACTCCCACACCGAATAACTCAGACTGCGGTTCGCCATGTCGTCGCCGTGTCGTATATCAGAAGTTCTCCAGTACGTCTGTACGCAGGAACAGGGAGTAATTGAATGTATTCCGATCAGTCGGTTCTTCCGCATGTCAGCCTCACAGTTGCTGTCGACTCTTTAACCTTCAACTCCTCTCAGATGCCCAGGTCGCCCAGCCGTAGAAATCACAAAGTTCGTGGAGTATAACGAGGCGACTGGTGAAGTTAATATTCCTCCAGATTCTCGGTGCGTGGCGTCTGCTTCCATTTTTGAGTTGCATTAATTTTCTCTTTAAGACTTGTTCCAGTACAAGCCAAACCATGGCGTGACATTACCCGTACTCCCTTGGCAGAATTAGATGCTTTCATAGGTGATGATCACTGACGATGGTAGGTAACTACAAAGTATCGAGTCCTGTATGATTGTTTGCTCAAAACCCTGAACGGGTATAGACACGTATACGTACGTCTGAAGATTGTCTCCGTGTGATTGGTTTGACGAATTCAGAGAAAAGGGATTTGTCAATTGCAAGTCTTACAATGTACTACTTATTTGCAATTTACCTGCGGGTCTCCATCATTGAAATTTTCAAGAAGCTGGATCATTTCCAGCTAATAAAGGGCCTTTGCTTCGCAATTCATTCTCTCTGGGGCTGTCGTGACGTCAATTATCCATCGTCAGTGTCGAATGACATGATCATTCGTTATAACATATCCATGTATGGCGCTTTCCAGAAACTGCGTCTAAATCCGGTGGTCGTTTTTTTGTAACGTGGGTTGCCACGTTTGATCGGAACTCCATGACACAACATTCATTTATGGGTTGGTCTTTATGTTCAAGCCCGAGAATTTGATGTCGACTCTCTTTATAGATCGATGAAGCGCCTCTCTCCACGCGATTATGGAACAAATGGAGTCACAGCAAAACTCAGCCCCGTATTGATCCATCAAAATCCATTTGGTTCGGCTATTGGCATGATCCACCCAAGTGTACAGCCCCGTCTCTAGTCGTGAAGATTTCTTATATAGTTGTCAAGTTTGGGTCTCGTCTCCTTCACAACTTTGCTCATCAAGCGACATTGACCCCATCCACGACCCAAGATACAAGACATGGTTCGGATACAAGATCTGCACTGCCAAACCAGATGGGACTTGCCTGTTAAAAAGGAGTCATCTGAACATGAAATCTCATCATTCTACTCTATTCACAACCTGCACCCCCCTCTCCCTAGTCACCTCCCCCGTCGCGACTCGGAAGCGCCTCTCAGTGATAGTGTTCGCTCCTCCTCATTCGCGAAACACGGTACATTATCCAACCCAGACAACCCAGATATATTAGCAATGTCAACTATAACTTGGTCACCCCATTCTGGAGTGCGAGGTGCAAGGTCCAATACGCCCCAAAGGAGTCGCAGTGGTCACGAGACATACTCTCTGAGTCAACCCTTCATGGCTGTAAGTGGTCAACTTATTCATTCATCATTTCAATAATAAACAATATGGTCTCAGGATGGAGCAATGCGATCAGGATCATCCAGCTCTAATGTGACTTCGAGCCTTACAGGAGCCGTCGGCGACTCTGTCCATCGTGGTAGTCGTTCTCCGCCTACGCGAAATGACAGTCTATTCCACAGCAGCAATTGGTCGCCAAGCCAGTCTGCTATGCTAGGAACACCGCAGTCTTCTTACCAAGGGATCTTGACCTATGATGTGACCAGCTTCTTCGACCCGACGATGATCAGAAACTCTTCCCCCGAATCCAACTCTTCAGGGTCGTCGAATTTTGGCAATACTATATTCGACCCCTACTCTCAGCCTGGCATGCGGCAGCCTGCGTCTGGTTACTCATTACCTACACAGCCGCCACATCCGTCCGTCGCTGCAGAGGACCAACTTAAAGCCGACATTCTCACGCTGCGTCAAAGACTGCGTGACGCTGAGGCTGAGACGTCGAGGCTTCGGGCTGCCCTGGAGGGAGTGCACGCTAAAGATTCGGCCCCGACACTGTCTCCTTCAGCCTCCTTCCAGGAGGACTGGAAGACCCGCACCGAGATACGGAGAAAGATGCTTTGTTCACTCAATCGGGCTGGAAACGCGTTGTGTGCGTGGCATGATTCCCGTCGGGAACGGCGGTCGTTCCCACCTCGCAATGCACCTCCTGGATATCTCAACTGTGGATGCACTCATGAGGAGGCTCTTTTCGAAGAGAGTCTCTCTCGCCACGGTGTGGGAAGTTATTATCCTGGGGAAAGCGTCAGGATGGACCCGGCACTGCGTAACCCTTTGTTGAAGTTGTTGCAGCAGCGTTATGGGTACCAGGATGGCGACTTTGAACGTAATCCATTAACCGGAGAGTGGGTCAGAGGGGAAGGCGCCGCTTGTTGGCAATCCCAGATCCAACATGGATCGAGCTCACGGAGACGGGTAGAGACGGACCGTCACTAATCTTTCTTCCACTTTTTGTGCCCTCTTGATAATTTATCCTTTCACTCTCGTTTCACCTAATTCTACGCTCATTACTCTAATTGCCCACGTTCTTTTCATTTGATCCTTTATTTTACACCTACCTCACTAATTCTTTTTGTTCGCAAAATTAGCATACGGTTCACTGACTTATAATATCTGCGTCTGCGGACACGGACTCCTGTGTATCACACTCCTGTACGGCTACATTACGACGAATGTGTATCGCTAGTTGTTCCAAATACCCACCTTTTTTTTACTACACATAAGGTTGGAAAAGCGTTCTTGACAATCAGAATCAAGTCGAGCTGGTTCGCTAGTAGAGATGATCGTATGTATGTAGTACGGTGAGCCACAGATAGTATCTATTCCAATGTTCTCGGAGATTTTGATCGTCAAGTTCCATGACCAAGTAGTCGACCCTAATTTCCCAAATGGTTTACCTATTGTAATTTGGAAGTCACTCTAAAGATAGTTGTTCGCAGCAGGTACAAAACTTACTGCAACTCTTCACGTCATGATCTTGTTAGTAGAAGGTAGGAGTATACAACCTGTGTACTGCCATTACCTGCAGCGATAAGTATTCACACGGAAAACCTCGGGGTTTGTTATCGCTGAAGTACAATGATTAAAGCTACAACGAACAGTACTTAGAGGATATCGAGAATTTGTGTATAGTCAACCAGTATGGTACGTGAGAGTCCGGTACTTCAGATGCTTTAAAGGGAACCAAAGGGTTTCGAACTGCCCAACAATAAAATCGATCCCTCATTGATGAGAGCTTCTACAAGATTAATCTGTCAGGAACGAGAGATGTTGATTTGATGAAGAGTAATCGAGAGTGATGGATCAATGCATGTGAAAAAAGGTGGTCCCATGACGTCAGCATAGCTTCAACAAACTACCTACATACAGCTCGGCACCATCATCCACCATCTTCCATCATGACATTGGCAATGCTTCTCATGTTTCTGTTCATCTGTACACTCTCCCCCCCAATCACCGGTCTATGGAATAGACAGATCACATCTTCGCCAAGAGGTACCAATCCATCCATACTCGGAACGTTTTCCTCATCCTTTAGCATCTCAAGATGCAGTGTTCTCACCAGAAGAGATAGGTGCCCTTTTCCGGGCTCAAGGTAGACCATCATTTGTTCCTGATATTCCGCGGATTCGAATTTATGTATCGGCAGGCTCTTTCGATGATTACGCTCGCAAGCCAGATTGCTTTCGAAAAGCCACTGCTTCCATTCAGTCCCACTGTGCCGAGCTGGACATGAACGAGAGTGAACGTGTTAATGGTGGATTTTATATTGAGACTTCCGTTCTTGAAGCTAGTTGTGGGCTTACTATCTGACAAGTCGCTATATCCATGACCCTCTGTGAACTTGGGACAGCCACTCATCACTCCATTCCTCTGGAATGCGTACCTTTTGCCGGGTCTCAGTTACAACATATGACCTCTGATGCGATTCGATTGCAAGGAGACTGTGTGGAGTAAGAAACATGTGTCGAACTATCTAGCTCATCCTTGACCGCTACTAGCGCCCTCTCTCGAAGCGCCCAGCTTTGGTCAAGTTACTCGGGGTATCTGCGTGAAACTCGTGTGTATGCCATAGTTATCTCAACCTCCGCTCACCAGGTGTTATAGCCCAGCTTTGTTTTGCATTTCGACGCTGGAATGATATCGGTGCATCTCATTTGTCTCTATTGTGTTGATGGCAAGATCAACGAAGCAGACGTGGCGCGTGATATTTACAGGAACGTAACCCTCGACCAAGCTGCTCTTTTGCAATATATAATCGCACGAGAAAAGATCACTGAGTTTAGCATAAATTCCTTGAAGAGCCGCCTTGACGTACGTACAAACATAGTGAGCTTGATCATATTGTTCAGCTCCCTCCCTTCAGGACTTGAATGAAGCTGTGTCTTACCTCCGCAATGCCTCTAACGATATCAATTACAGTGCCGGTCATCTGAAATCTTCGCTCCATACTAATGTTGATCATGTCAAAATTGCCTTTTGCTTCAATCAAAACGTGAGCGGATGCTGAATGAAACACAGACACTGGCTATGTTCAGAGACGCGGTGTCTCTTCTTCAGCAAGAACAGGAACGACATTCTCTCCGTCTCGTGGAACAGGTATTGTTTCTTACTTCGAGTAATCACCACTTGAGAGTGATGATCTCGGATCAGACCTCAACATCACTTCAAGATTTGCATCACCGAGTAAGTATGCTTTCGGCGTTATACCGTAGATACCGTGGCTTACATGAGGTCCTTAGCATGCCGAGGAACTTCGCGCTTTGACCTTTCTAATGGAATCGATGTTCCTGGAACATGTCGACAAGATGTTCATCAAGTTTAACGTCCAGTCTCAGGCATCGGTCGACATCATTGTAGAGTTCCATCCGAAGTTATTCTTGTCTGACCTACTACTACTTCCTTTTATCTAGAACCGAATTCAGAATGAATGGGCCTCGTTGGGCAACGGGCTGAGCAGTTTGACACAGGCATGTTTTTCCGTATGGTTTTATCTCGGGATGGCAGGCGAACAATCATCCAGTCTGTGGTAAAATTATCTGCGATAGGTTCCGAGGTTGCGCATACACTCGAATTTTCCATCCATCAGGCTGAACTTCTCAACCAAGCGCAAGCCGAAGCTTCTGTATCTGCGAACGCTCTCGTCGCTACAATCTCAAATCTGACAATGACAACTCATGAGGAACTGGAGAAGGTTGCGAACGCATCTGCGACACTGGTCCAGCAAAATGCACACCTGATCACCAACTTTTACACGCTCTCTTGGTTCTTCCCGGGACTCTTAAGTCTTTTAGGATACTTCTCCCATGGTTTGTCTCTATCTTTGCGACTTGTTCCTTTGGATTGAATCGAGGTCACAAGTTGATTTGGAATCTTTAGGATACTTTGTTCACATTCCTCTTTCATCTGTCATCTGTCTTGTCGGCTTACTGCTCCGTGCTATGTTTTCCGGAATTTTGGTAAGCCCATCGTACACATACAAATGTTACTCATTGTACTTCAGACGTTTGGTTTCTTTTGCTTACAAAAATGTCTAACCCGATACCGCAAGCCTTCGAAACCGTTGTATGTTACGACGGGTCAAGAGCCTCAACTTTCTGGCCTTGCTGACTCAATCAATCATTCTTTTTTGCTTAGAAGCGTCAAGCCAACCATTCGGGTATCGCACCCACCCCCAAAGCATCAATCTTCTCACTCAAACTTTGACGTGGATCCTCGTCTTCGCCGTCATGTTTTGACCCGTGTCTCACGAATACCGGAGCACCTCTATCGGCCTTTGCAATAATTTGAGCTGTCGACGTCTCTGGAAATTTTGCACTTAGACTAGTGATATCGTATTCCTCCGCCACGGAGGTAGTAATGTCATGATTCATGATTGGAACTGAGCTTTTGGAAAGAATCATCTCGCTAAGTTCAATGCGTATTCCCCACTATTTTCCAATGCCTGATGAAGACCTCAATCAAAGGTAAGACATGGGATGTATGTTGACTTACCCGCTTGTCAGCTTGTCTAGCGAGATTGGTAAGTATCAGTAAAGGGAGTGAGGAGATAGATATCTGCTATACCGGTTGTACACTCGTTTAACATACTCAACCCCACCGGCAAATTCCCAACCTGTTTTGGTTTGGCTCAGGTGATCTTCAATCTTTGGGAAGAAGTTGGACAAGTCCATGGTAAACAGTTTTCTCACCATTGTGAAGTGTTTCTCAATTGTAGGCATCAAGAATCGTTGGGTGAGACCGTTCAAGATAAGATATGCGAAAGGCCGTATGAAAAAGGGAGTATTGGTGGGAGCAAATGTCGTTGATGAATTTAGAGACTAAAATCGGCATGAGAGATCCTTCAGCATAGTGCATGTCTACCTTTCGTCTCAGGGGTTGTAAAATTAGAGAGAGAGAAAGTGAAACAATCAATACAGATTTTCGATGTATCCTTGGGCGGATGCTGGTGCTTGAAACTTGCCGTTGCCGTATTGCAAGATCAGATATTCTATTGAAGTTAGTGCGAGGTTAGTCATAGCATCATACGTCAGTTCGTGTTCCTTCGGGTCTAGTACATACCGATGATAGCACCGCTTTCTGCTAGAGTTACAGAGCCATCTGTGATGATTGGAGACTTTCCAAGAGGATTGATCACCAGTAGCTCAGGGGGGGGGGGGCAAGTTGATTGGTATCGCGCTGGTAGTGTTTGATTTCATATGGCAAGCCAAGTTCCTCCTAGAGAGCGTCGAGATATGTAGGCTGCTCAAGCATCGCTCATCAACAATCAAAGAGAATCCTTTGAGAGCGGGAGTTGTTGAGAATGGTGAACGGTTATCATAGATGTGGCAATATGTATGAGGCTTGAAGTTCAAGAATTCGTGTTGAAATGTTCGAACTGTGTTTAGACTTTGCTCTGATACACGGAACGCTTCTGAGTCGAGTCTATTTATACATGCTGAGAAACTGCTGATGCGTGTTGGTTATAAAGACTGATTTGGCTCGTCAAACGTTTGTAGACAATCACGCGCTCATAGCAAGACCAGACGAACCGGCACAGAGACGAACGCGGACTCCATTGGTAAGGAGGCATAGCAACTAAGTACGGTGCAACCTACAAAGTGAGTCCCCCGTAATCTAGAAAGGGCACATGGGGTGCCCTTGTAGTAGATAGTGAATAGACAAAAGCCCCTATCTGATGAGAAAGGAAAAAGAAGAAAAGGGGCAGTAGGCTCGTCACCCATCCTGCACATTCGAGAGGGCAACAAGTCCGCACACATTGAGACGTCAGCGGAGTTGACGTCCTTCGGGAGGGAGGAACGGAAGGAACGAGGGACGTATTTTGACGTGTGACTTGAGCGTGACCCTGAGCTGTCTCCTCTCAACCCTCATCATCGCGTACTCGGTAGACGCGTTTCGTAGGATAGAACAGCTCTCTGAGTTTTTCTCTCAGTGTTTTCTCTCAGTCCTGTTGAAATTCGTGTGCTCCTCGCTATGACTACTCGGGGTAGAACACGTTCTAAAGGTGTTCGTGGTGCCTCTCTTTGCCAGTCATCCATTCTCCCGAGCCCCAAACCATGGATTCGACCAACCGGGAGCAGACTGACGACTTCTACCCAGATGACGCTGACGCGACCGCGGATGAAGCTCGACCTGGAGACACATACTCTGATGAGGAGGTAAACAACCCGGAGTATATGCGCGTCTCTAGTCCCTTGGACCAAGACCGGCCCCGCTCTGATACCCACAGGCCTGAACGAGACGTGGATCTGGACACTACTAGTCACCGCGCAACCGATACTGAGGAGTTCGAGGTGCCGTGGATTACGCGCACTTTTACGGACGATCGGGGGATCGAATCCTCGGTGCCCTCTGCTAGGCCCCCTCCTTCCCCTGACGTCCCTCGACTCGCCAAACGCGCTTGCCCTATGTCCAGGCACCCTGGAAACACCGGAACTAGTCCAGGCACAGGGGGTCTGACTCCCAGTGGGGTAGACGAAGTTCTGCGGAACGCTAGACCTGTTTTTCCTGCTGACAGAGGACGTAGCATTGACCCCTCCCCTGTGCCGCCTCGACCTCTTTCGGTCCCACGTTCTGTTTGCAACCACGTTAGCCCCCTTTGAGAGGAGACCTATCCGAGAGGTCGTGCGCGATCCTCCGACAACCGTTCGCAGGCCTCACCCATGAGAATTGAGGACAATGGCGCACAAACGCAGGTCACCTTGAACGAGGATCTGTTGCTGCGCGTCATGCGCAGTTTTGGTTGCGATGTGGGGAAGCAGGGTGAGTACCTTTCTCGCCTTTTGTTGACCGCTCCATCGTTTGTGTCGGGGGCGGGGGGTTAGGTCTATTGGACTCCCAAGAGTAACGGCCATGGACGTTGGTCCGTGGTGAGCATGGTCTATTGGAGACACCCACCCTGAATTGAATAGTGGTCTATTGGACTTGTCGTGCCCGATCTTGCGCATCCGTGGCTGACGCATATGTTTACAGACGTTATGCAATGCCTAAATGCCTTGCGCGACGGTGGTCGCCCTGACACTGGGTTGGCTGAACCATTCAAATTGCAGCCGGCGCGCGCTGTTGGTGACACCTTGGGCGTGCTGCCTGTCCGCACCCCGAGACCGCCGATTGCTACGAGCATTTGCCCTGCCTCTCCTGCTGGAGCACCTCCTACTGGGGACAGGGATCCTGCACGGAATGCTGACACCCTGAACATAC
>JAGGAX010016730.1:0-38908 GCA_017657335.1 Termitomyces titanicus | reverse complement strand
GGGCCAGGCGCTCTAGGAGCATCTGAAGGGAATCAGAGATGGTGGCGGTGGTCTGGCGCAGTCCAGCAAGTTTGGTCATATAGAGGGTAAGGGAGGCTTGGGTGGTCTGCATCTGGGTCTCTAGAGCAATCAGGTGGTTCCATGCTTTGTTCTCTGAGTCTGGGGCCACAGGAGGGGTAGCAGGAAGCACTGGAGTAGTCATAGAGAGCAAGCAGGGGCTAGGAACAGTTCAGTGGGGAAGAGACCAGTAGGGGCAAGAAAACAGGCTCAAGCAAGCTAAAGGAGGCTTCTAGACCGAAGTGAGAGAATTGTTCTGCTGTAAGGGCAACCTCTGGAGGCTGTGGCACAATCACACAACTGGCAAAGGGAGATCCAAAGTCTATATTGAGTACTGTATAGGTAGGTACACACATAACTACACATCTGGCAGAGGGAGATCCAAAGAGAACAATTCTGGGGATCCTCTAGGCCAGGTGCAATGCTTCAGAGGCACTGGAAGCATGGAAACTAACTATACAGTACACATAAGCCACCCAAAAACAAGAGACGGCCCAAAGGGGCATATTTCTGAAAATGATCAAAACCTTGGAAATGGCTGGAGGTGGCTGTGCACCCATTAAGAATGCTTGTTGCTGACTAAGCATTGATCATTCTTGGTGCTCTGAAATGGACTGGGGTTGACTGGAAAGAATGGAATGGAGAAAAGGGAAATACAACAGAGAAATAGGAAAAATGGGAAAAAAGGAGACATGGGCAGGGGAAAAGTGGGACCTGTAGATGGAGAACGGACAGTCCCCTGACACATATGACAAACAAATTGAGAAAGTTTGTGAGGAACTGATTAAGTACACGTTACTAGTCTGTATAAAGGATGACAAAATAGACCTACCTCCCTTGCGAGCAATAAACCATTGTATCCCATTGGTTGACAAATTGGTCATTTATCCTTGGCAGCCATCTAAGTGTCCTGAAGTATTCCATGAACAATGGGCTATGAAGAGGGAATATTACTTACAGACAGGTTACTGGGAAATCACAAGTGCAAGAAACACGGTACCAGTACTGATGATTGCAAAACCAGGCTCGAAGCCTCCAAGGTTGAGAGCAGTCTATGACCTGAAAGCAAGGAATGCAAACACTGTGAAAATGTCATCACCATTGCTAGACATTGAGGAAATCTTTCAAAGGGTAGCATTGGCTAAGTATAGATCACTGCTTGACCAAAAGAACACCTACAAACAGATTCTCATAGTGCTGGAGCATGTAAGTCGGACTGCAATAACAACACTGAATGGCAACATGTTGAGTCATGTAATTCAGCAGGGGGACTGCAACATACCAGCAACATTTCAATTGTTAATAAACTACATATTCTCTTCATACATTGGGAGGTTCATGGACGTATATCTTGATGATATTGTTATATACTCTAATACACTAGAGGAGCATATACAACGTGTGAAATTAGTTATAGATATACTAAAAAAGGAGAAACTTTACCTCAGCCGGAACAAGTTGTTTTTTCTTGAGAGAGAGCTAAAGTTGCTTAGGCACATAATTGACAATGATGGGATTAAAATGGACCCTGAGAAGATTGATTCAGCACTAGCATGGAAAACCCCAACAAATTGGGACTTACTGTGTGGATTCTTGGGCTTGGTAGGCTACCTAGCGGATAACCTCGCAGCAGTCAAAGTATCAATGGCTGTCCTCCATGAGTTGACTAAGGACAATGTACCGTTCCGCTGGGACTTCACACATCAACAGGCATTTGAGGACGTAAAACAAATGGTATACAAGGGACAAGCTCACCATAGAGTACCGCTGACATATGGCAAAGATGCACTGCCAGTATTCCTGATAATGGATGAATGCGTGACAGGTATTGCTGGAGTTGTATGTCAGGGAGAGACGTGGAAGACGGCAAAAATAGCAGCATTCTTCTTGGCAAAATTAAGCAGCGCACAGCAAAATTATCCCGTTCATGAAATAGAAATGCTAGCAGAAGTAGAGTCAATGATGAGACACCAAGATATACTTCAAGGTACTCACTTTCAGTGGTTGACAGACCATAAGGGCCTGATTCATTTATTGAAACAGAAAAATCTGTTGAGTAGACAGGCACAGTGGGTCAAGAAGATCGGCGAGTTTGATTTTGAGGTTGTATCTGTAGCAGGCATGGACAATGTTCTTGCAGACGCATTGTTGAGGATCTACTTAAACAATTCACTTGGAACGAGGTGTGCTCAGGTGGAATACATGTATCATGATGTGGTCAAGGAGGACCTGAGTATAGCTGTGGAACACATTACAGAACCTCTCCTAGCAGGGATGGAGGCAAGCATGGTTGACAATGTAATGCTAGAAAGGCAAAAGCATGGAAGGAAAGAACTTTCAGCTACAGAGACAGGATGACCGGAGACGTCAAGGGAATTTGCAAAAAGAATAAAAGGAAAAATTCACGTCTATAGGCCACTTAAGGCAGTATCAAGAAAAAATGTCAATGTGGACCCACCTGTTGAAACACAGACAGCAGCAGAAGGCAAGACAGTGACAGCTGTCAAACAGAGTGATCTTTTGTTAGTGGGTGTAATATCCAAAGATGGAATAGACTTACTAAATGTGTTACGTGGGAGGTATACTGAGGATGAGCTGTATAAGGCTGTTATCAACAGGCCAAAAGAATATTGGAACTTTGTTGTCAAGGACAAGTTGGTATACTTAAAGCACAAGAATTGGCCTGTCTTGTGCATTCCACAAATCCACATCAAAGGGCAGAATGTCTATGAGATCATAATATTGGAGGCACATTCCTTGTTAGCCCATCTGGAAACATTGAAGACTCTAGCTTACCTGAGGGACTACGTCTGGTGGAAAGACATTGTTTGAGATACAACAGTATTTTGCAACTCATGTATGACTTGCAAGAGGAGCAAGCCAAACAACCAGAAGCCATATGAGTTGTTAAACCCGCTGAATATATCGGGTCAGCCTTGGGAGTCCAGAGGAATAGACTTCATTGGACCCTTATCTGAATCGTGAAATAGGGATGGAAGCTTTGACTCCATCACAGTAGTAATATGCCTCTTGACAGGCATGGTTCATTTGATATCAGGGAGACAGAACTACAGAGCATCTGACGTCACAGAACTAGTATTCAAACATATTTACAAACTACATGGTATTCCAAAATCTATAGTTAGTGATTGTGATGTGCTCTTCACAAGTGGATTCTGAAGGAAACTTCATGAATTAGTTGGGACAAGGCTCAGAATGTCGAGTGCATACTACCCAGAGATGGATGGCTCAACAGAACAGGCAAATCACACGGTAACACAGATGTTGCAGCAGTGTATTGATGCAAAACAGAAAAACTGGGTCAAAAAATTGCCTGCAATTGAGTTTGTGATCAACAGCGCATGAAATGAGAGCATTGGTTGTGATGTGCTCTTCACAAGTGGATTCTGAAGGAAACTTCATGAATTAGTTGGGACAAGGCTCAGAATGTCGAGTGCATACTACCCAGAGATGGATGGCTCAACAGAACAGGCAAATCACACGGTAACACAGATGTTGCAGCAGTGTATTGATGCAAAACAGAAAAACTGGGTCAAAAAATTGCCTGCAATTGAGTTTGTGATCAACAGCGCATGAAATGAGAGCATTGGTTGTGATGTGCTCTTCACAAGTGGATTCTGAAGGAAACTTCATGAATTAGTTGGGACAAGGCTCAGAATGTCGAGTGCATACTACCCAGAGATGGATGGCTCAACAGAACAGGCAAATCACACGGTAACACAGATGTTGCAGCAGTGTATTGATGCAAAACAGAAAAACTGGGTCAAAAAATTGCCTGCAATTGAGTTTGCAATCAACAGCGCATGAAATGAGAGCATGGGTTACGCACTATTTTTTCTTAAATATGGGGAGAATGCCGTGATCAATGATCTGGACCTCAGCTCCAAGCTTGGCATTCGCAACTTTGCATTGAGAAGGAAGCTGGTGTTAATAGTGGCACATGACAGCATCATTGCCGCACGCATCAAACAGATAAGGAATGCAAATAGGCAACGGAGGGAGGTCCCAGTCAGTAAAAGAGATCTGGTATATTTATCTACAAAAAACATTACCTTTGCAAAAGGCCTAGCATGAAAGCTTGTGCCGAAGTTTGTCGGCCCATACAAAATTGTAGAGGACTTTGGCAACCAATTGTTCTGGCTAGCACTGCTGCCATCAATGGTGAGTTGCGGCATACACAATGTTTTTCATGTGTTGCTTGAGGATGCATGTGCCAAAAGATGACCATCTATTCCCGGGTTGCCTGGACAAGCAGATAAGCCGTGCTGAGAATGTAGACCCAGAGTGGGCCATTGACAGGGTCACTTTGCATGTTGGTCGAGGCACAGAATCAGTGTTTGAAGTGCTTTGGAGATTGGGTGACGTTACCTGGCTACTGTACAATCAAGTCGCACATTTGAATGCAATACCAGCTTACCTTGATCTGCAGGGTGTCTCGAAAATTGAGGAATTACCAAAAGGCAACGGATCAATGCTGCAGAGCGATTGCGAGTGCATGGGTTTGCTAGTTGGATGTGTGAAAATTTGTGAAACGCAAAGGTATAAAAGAAGGGACAGGACATACCAAGATAGCTACAAGTTGCGTAGCACACACAACCCTAGGCACACACAGACTAACTTTGACAGCTCTCGATATCAGTCACACTCTTGCCCCTGCTCTACCCACTCTAATCACTCTCACTCCTCCTGCTCGACTCACAAAGCACCAACCAGTATTCAATCAGCTCCTTGTCTTCACTCTTTCAACAACGCTAGACCAACCTATACTTGTACACACACCAGACACTTTCCACACCCACTCACCATGGTCTACTCTCTCACTCACCCTCTGCTTGAATGCATCAACGCCTCGTGGTTCTGCTTGAAGGCAACAGTCAACGGCCTTGGCAAGAGCCAACTAATCCATGCTAGACAGGAGCATTGTGAGTGTATGCAGATGGCAAGGTTGTCGGTGGATGCAGTCTTTGGCAAAGGACCAATTCGCACACATCAAGGAGGACATCATAATGATTGCAGTGGCTTGGCGGCTAAGACCCCTGATCCCTATGCACAGATCCCTCAGCCAGCACAGGACATGATTGAAGACGTACTAATGGCCATCGAGGACTATGTTCCCTCTGCTCAGAATGTGACAGCTCCAGTTCCAGCCCCAGCTGTCCCTGAACCAGCTCCAGCTATCCCTGCTCAAGCCCTGGCTCTGGCCCCAGCCCCAGTCCCAGTTGTCCCAATCACAGCTCCACTCGCCCCGATCACAGCTATTCCTGGTCCTGTTACAACGGCAAGCTCTTCTACAGGCACTCCTAGCTTACCCTGCACTGTCACCAAGCAATACACCCCGGCTACCCCAACTCAGCTCACAGCGGCGATGGACGACTTGGACCTTGAACTTGAGGATTTTTTTGACCCTGATTCGGATGCACCTGGAGAGATCGAGGAGACAGTGGTGTTGAGCGAATCAGAGGAGGTTCAGAAAGTTTGATGTGGGCAAGGCAAGAAGAAGCAACACTGAGGACTGCATGTGACGTGGCCCAGAGGGCGTATGAGATGGAATTGTGACCCATACTCACCTCTCTCAGTTTGTTAATGGCTCTACTCATCGTCATGACTTATTTACAACTTGTACAGATCCATACGTCCATGCTGGCACCCAATGGTATCGGATTAATTCAATACAAAAGTGTTTTATCTTAGGGGCGCAGTGGAGTAGTGGCACCATTGCACCAAGGCCTAGCCCTCGAGACCAACTGACAAAAAAACAGCAGGAAGTCTTGAGTTCGAATCCCACCCCCGTTCAGTCACTAGGGGGTTTTAGTGGGTAGTTCGGATAAGACCAAGAGTCCCACACTACTGTATCAACAGTGTGCATAAATGCATTTCCTCCTTGGGTAAAACCATAGGATGGGGTTTGAATTCCCTGCCGCAACTGCGGGCTCTGGGGAGACGACCTTGTCGTCGGTCACAGAGCTACCTTGAAAAAGGTAACGCTACACCAACAAAAAAAAAAAAAAAAAAAAAAAAAAAAAGTGTTTTATCTTACACTCTACTCTTTACGGATACTTACAATTTTAGTTCTATTTTAAACTTACTTACAATTTTCCGCATTAACCATCTACCGTACGTACAGTATATAAGGGCCCTTGTATTCTGTACGTAGACTAGAGAAATTCGAGCACTTACAACAGTCTCTCAAGTGAACTCTAAATCATTTTTATTCCATGTGACTTAACCGTAACTTCATAGTTCACGCTTGCGTCACATCAAGGGCCAATACAAAATTGTCAAGACGTTGCGAAATCAGTCTGGATTTGGGTGTCTGGAATCTGGATAGAATGTATCACAGAAAGTACAGATGCAAGCACAGCAGTACCAATAGCAGAGCACTTCCTCCACTGATTGGTTTTTCCAGGCCTGAGACGCACCATTTTGATGTAGCAGAAAGACGAAAAAGTGTTATCTTGCCGTGATAGTCATAATTGTCACAATGATGGACATTCTTTTGTTAAAAAAATCCATTTAACGTGCACAGGACGCTTTGCGCTCATTTTGCACGGTACGACTGACAAGGTATCTACTTCTACAAGGGCTACGGAGTTCCACGCCCCCCGCGTACATGGAGAATGAGCGGGCCAACACGTCCGAGCGTCGTTTAAACCGCACCCCCTGGTAAATCCTTGAGGCATGTTGGAGGATCGCTGGAGGGCTTCGGGGTGCGATGTACTGCGAAAGCTCACATGGGCGAGCGGGATGGACATTCTTGAAAACACTATGAGTGATTTTCTCACACCTCAAGGTATAATTCCGAAAACACTGTTTTCGGAGATATTGACAAAATCACTGTACCGAATCGACCCTAAGTACGTGAGAGGGTTCTTGTGGGATGTTATTATTTAATGTGTGCGGACTGGGTAAGTACGTATAGTCTCCTAAAACAGACTTTGACGTTATCATATGATAGTCAATCTGTAAAGTACACACCCGAATTTGAGTCGGCATGGTCGAGGACAGGCAGATGTTTGGGCAGTCGGAAGTTTCATCTCACGTCAAAAACCAGTTTTCTCATCGATATCAGAATGTTCGTGGCATCCCTCAGGATCGACCTTTGTGAAAAAATACAAAACTTGAGTCACAGTGTAACATACAAATTATGTAACTGAGTAGTATTATGTAATAAAAGTCGAAGTCATCCGAAATATCTCGTAAGTATCTAGCCCTGAGTGGGCTCTTTCGAGGCGTGAAGAAGTCCGCATACAGGAATGTTCCTATGGTGTCAATTGATTCAAACATGACGCTAATTCAAAGCAATATCAGAGTTACTTTATATCGGTTACAATTCTAGAACGACCTCAAGTCGATATAAGCAAACCAATTGACGGTTGGGCTTTCATACCAATACCATCAGATATGTGAGTTATGACATGGCAGAAATGTGGATGGGAATTCCCAAGTTTAAAGGCACCTTCATTCCACCTACTTCTGCAAGGGGCATTGCTCCCAAGCTGCATCCCTATACCTATGCAGAATGAAGAGCGGCAATCTTCAAGTTTTACCCTGGCTCAGAGGAGTCAGGAGAGGGCCGTCCTTTACTTTCATAAACTGGATGCTCTCTGTGTGAGCGAAGGAAGCACCATCAATCACATAGAAAACTAACCTGAAACGACTGTCAAATCTGAAGGCAGGTTTACTCAAAGGAGAACGGGGATGAAGTAGGGTCTCAGGTGTTGCTTCTTCCTTTATTTCAGAAACACTTGAAGATCGATTCAAGCATAAATCCGCAGTTCGGGCATGAACACTCTGATGAATACGGTGCATGTGAATGGTCATGCACCATCGGTTCGGATACCAAGTTCACTGGAGTAAAAAGCTTAGGACAAACCAGAGGGTGAGTTTCATCCAGCACAAGAGGTTCCATGGAATATGATGTTGATTGAGATGCACCAGCGCGCGGAGTGGGGGATAGGTTTATCACTGGCAGGGATACTTTCATTGGGTCGAGGTGAAAGAATGAATGTCTGAGAATTCCTGTTGTGGTATCTGCCTTCGAAAATTCGAATTGTTACTAAATGTTCTTGACAGAGCGGTGGGTGAGGGCTCTTCATTGTCACTGGGATATGATGGGATGTCGGATGGTGTTCGAACTCTCACACGAGGGCTTCGAGAGGCGGTACGTCGCTCGACCCTAGGAGAGACATGAGGGGAAGACGACGACGGTCCTTGTGTATATGACACGTTGGGATGCAACTCCGTGAGGGACAAGATAGCCTCGGTTGTGTTCGACGGGCTTCTTCCTGGAGACCGCCGGGACCCTGGAATTTCCAATGCTCTCGGCGAGCTCCTCTCAGACGGGGAAGCCTGAACACCATCGTGTAAGGGAGGTTGATCCGCGCATGATTCCGACGAGTCAGAGCGGGTACGATCGACAACTTTGATGTTTCCATTGTCTCTCGCTTGCTCAAAATTGCGATGAGCCTCTTCTTCAGTATTGAAGCTTTCGTGGATTGCACCAGGTACGCCACTAACAAGCGGCGCTACTTCCGACCTGTACGTTTGTTTTAACATTTATGGTGACGCAGATATGAAAGGTTTCACCAAGTCTCGTAGATGCCTGGAGCTTTTCCGACTAGGACAATATACCACTTCTTAGTCTTTTTTGTCATACCTGCAGTAATGAAGTCTGGTGATTTGGAATAGAATGGAGTGTTCTCGAATCTCATCAGGACTTCTGATGGTTACACATGCATCCACTGCAGTGCTCTTATGTAAATAAGGTGTGAAAGTCTGAAATCTATGCATGGCAAAGTTATACTTTTAAGTATTCACGTCAGACAAGTGTTGACCGCGATGTGAAGATTACGGCTGGTGTGTAGATTATCGTGTCTATAAGAAGAATTGGTCATGGGTATTAATCAGTATTAAACTACTGGTGGTTCAAATCAGGTATGGGCTAAGATACGAAAAGCGTCAAAATAGATGTTACACTGCAATATAACCACGATTCGTTGAACGTCGTGGACGAACAGAGGAGCAGAGGTGGCTGATAACATCACCGAGCATATATGGAACTTCTTTCCAGAAGTCACGGTGCCTGTTTAAAAGGTCAACGGCATTAAATGTGTACAAAAAAGCAACGCACGGCAGAAGGTCTGCGCCACGCGCACCATAAGTCGTGTAATTATAATATGCACCTAGACCGAAATACGCAACAAAAGCAAGAATGAGCCTGATATGGAGTTGATGAGACTAAGGAGATGGGTAGACCGAAAAAACCTACACAAGGAAGAACCAGCCAATTCCACTTCCCGTACTTTCTGTCTGATCATCTTGAGGTGGTTTATTATCAGGAATACCGCCATTATCATTATGACCTCCATCCTTATCCCCTTCAATAGGGCAACCGGCAGGTGCGCTCCATTCAACTACTACTTGTGAACCATCAAAAGATTTGAGGTCGGGCTCGGAGGTTTCCCCCGGACTGCATAGTATAGTGAGCCTGAGCGATGAATTTATTGGCGTGGAATTGGAGGGGTGCGGATATTTGGGACCAGTGGAAGTAATTGTGATAGATTTTTGGGCTAATGTCCAGCCGTCAGAGAGCGGAAACAAATCATATAGTAGCCAACCCACATAATGTTCCAGCTTCAAACTTTATATCCTCTGTTGAATCCGACATCAATGAGATGACAGAAATTATGCGATCTTTTTCGTCTGCTTTGTGATTGACCTGCGTGAAGCATGCCCTTGTTCCCTTTACGCACTTGATTTAGAAAACTGAAGAGTCAACCGACTTGCGCAACACGACGAATGATGACACGCACTTGATCGCCTTCCGACACATCCTCCTGCCTTTTGAGCTCTGCACACAAGTTAAACCTGAGGAGATCATCGGTGGACGTTGGTGGTGTTTCACGCTTTCGGCTTGCCGTGTATTCTCCCGCAAGAGATGTCAAATCGAATTTGACATCGTCGATGGTCACTCGACAGTCAAAAGTGGAACCATCTTGTGCATGAGCGGAAGGTGTTGCAAGCAGTAAGAGGAAAACTAAAGCGACAGGCAAAGCAAAGTAGGGCCGTGGAATCATAAGTATGACTACGAAATGAGTTTAATGACAACAGACTGGTGTGTATTGGCACGGAACTGTCAATGACGGTTGCCACTCTTGGCAGCACTAGTTCATTTATTTGGTTAAGACCCCTGAACTAAATACATAATTTGCCTCCCCAATAACGGCCTGAGACGAGATTATAAGGTTCGAATCAGAATGTAATTTCCTCCTTGAACTTCGAATTTTCCATTCCCATGGTCCGTCAAGAGAGACGCTTCTCCTTCAACCTGGGTCGGGCCCGTGCCGGGTAACTGGATAATGCCCCGAGTATCCTTAGGAACATCCACCGATAACACGAACTTGTTAGCGCGTAGCTCCCACTGCACTCCGAACCAGCCTAAACCAGTCGTCAAACCACCTTCTGCAGCATCCAGACCGCTTAGCACTGGTGCCACAGACCATGTTGCACCTTGCGCAGAAGTAAGTGTCAAGCCAAGGACGAAAAAGGTCAAGGCTGGAGTGGGACCAGTTGCCCATCCATGACTGTGACTGGTAAATGAATGGTCAAACTCGTAACCGGCAGCCGCACGATATCTATTATCGAGCTTGATTGATATAATCCGTGATGCTTATGCTGTAGAATCATCTTACCCTAAAGACCCATTGCGTGTAAACCCTTCCAACAAGCTGGATTGTACAGAGAGATTGGTGTAAAGCATATAACCCCACTAGTAAATGATTAAATTTCAACACGTTGCTATCCGACATGGAATTTTCACCTCTTAAAATGAATGTTAGCTTGATATGAAGGTCATATATGGCCAAGGGCACACCTTTACGCATAAGATCTAAAGCTCTTTCACCTTGACCGGCAATGAAATGTGCTTGAATCTACTTTGGCCAGTCTCCATGACATAGAAATGTCCAAATCAAGTGAAAGTCTGACCTCAAATCCGCCCACAAACGGGATAATTGTATCATTGAGCTCTGGGCTCAACGGTCCAATGTCAGTCCAGAAATTGGTCAAGCCCTCGCTGATAGCCTCGTTCTGGGACTGCTGGTTGGTAACATTGAAGAGAACAGCTAAGGAGTTCCCGTCCTGTGGATGCAGCGCCGAAGTAGGATTGTCCCGGAACAGGCCAACTGTGTCGTCCCATAGTAGATTGTTGTAAGCACTTTTCAAAGCTGTCGCGTTAGCTACATAGGCGACGGCCAAGTCTGCGAAACCAAGATGTGATGCCAGATCTGCAGCCGTTACAAGGGCCTTAACGATCGCATTGAATCAGGTTACCTAGGTAGGAAGTGCAGTGATCTGAAAAAGTGCTTGCCTGGTACAAAATGGCATTGGCCGCAGAATTCTGACCCTGACCGTTGTCGCGGCCCCAGTCGTTGGAAAACGTCTGCGGCACGTTCATAAGCCCTGTCGAGTCTACCTGGCTCTCCAAGAATGCCAAAGCTTTCGTGTAGTTTGTCCAGACAAGTCGTACAAAATCGAGGTCACCTGTATACAAGTAGTAGTTGTGGGTACCGATCAACGACCAACCTATATACGTATCACTTCCTTTGGCATTGATCGGCGGTCCTGAATACTGGAGAGAGCCAGTATTGGGGTCTTGGGTCGAGAACATGACGGCCAGAGAATTTTTCGTAGGCAGAAGATCGTTCAATGCAACAAACTCAGTGTGAGACGAGATTCCCATGTCCCCTGCAGCCAGGGCTTAATCAAAACCTGGTTCAGTCAAAATAGGCTTACCAGGCCAGATATTTCTGTAACAACCGTGGTCAAAACGATATATTCGCAGCATTACTAGAGGGGAAGACACACCTGTCACGTTTGGCACCATCGACAAGGATTGGGCCATCAACGGGACCACCAGATGCGTTATTTGCCCAACCTTTACAAAAGTAGGTCAATGACTTCATAAAGTTACAATCAGCGTGGAGCCTACCGCTTGGCGAAGGGCAGGGTTGTTGGCGAGCTTGATGGGAGTCGAAGGTGTTTGTCTGGACCGTGTATGCTCCAGCATACCAGAGTTTTGTCAAAAAGTTGGGATCATGGAATACAGGGTCGTGAGCGAAAAAATAACCGTTGTATGCCCTTAAATCATCCCAATGAGGCATCCAAGTCGTATGGATGGACACGTTTGAAATAGTGACAGGATCGTTGTTATTGGACGCGATGGTAAGGTACCTGAATCCGCCTCTTTGTTCCCCAATTGTTTGCGTGAAAGTGCCAACAGAAAGCGGGAATGGCAACGCTTGAGTTCCATCGGAATCCATGGTCGGGACTGCACGGCATGAATCATCAGAATGGAACGGGCTGATGAAATCAGAAGACTCGGTAAATGAGAGGGAAAGAGACGACTGCAGTGTTGCTTTGTTCACATTGAGCGAGAGTACACCCCCAACCTGGTGATAGAATTAATGATACATGATGAGGAAGTAAGGATGGTTTCGAACTTCTTGTCCAAAATCCAAAACGACATAAGATCCGTTTCCGTTAAGGGTCGCAGAACCATCGTGTGGAGGAACCAGTTCTTCTGGAGCCTCGACATTCCCATCACTAGAGTGCAGAACTTTTGGTCGCACAGTCCTGCTAGGAGGGGCAAAGTTGAACTGATCCCAAGGGCCCGGAGGAGCTCGGGCATCAGCGTTGAAAACGAGGGAGAATATCCAGAGTGAAACTAAATACATCGAGAAGAGAGGGCTTCCACTTGAGCTCTCTCTCCCTTATGACCCTCATACTTAGCTGAGAAAGAAATCTCCTTCAGGATGATTCAGCTGATGTTAAGTGACATAATTTGTTGGACACACTATGTCACTGAGGTGATAGAAGCGAAGCCGATTCATAATTCTTTCACCCGTTATGAATCCTTCCACACGATCGCGCACGTTCACAATACAAGTCAGGAAGGAACATTTGCTTCTTCTGTCATAAAAATAATAAGACACATTGCTTACATCAAAAGAGAGCTCACACATGTTAATACTAAGATTGAACGAGGTATGATCATAAATGATTACATCGAACACTTCCAAGCAGGCTTTTCCCAAATTTCGACTCATTTCGAGTCAATTGGAAGGTTGACTGGATCATCATCTCTACGGAGCTGCCATGATCCACTAGGATCCCCAGTAAAATACTTCCTGGACGAAATTTCACGGAGGGGCCGAGGCTGGATGCGGTAATCGTGGGGAAACGGAACCCAGCCTGGCCTGCGACCGTAATCCTCATCATCGCTGAGCCGTCTCTTCTTACTGTGAGAAATGTGAGCTTTCCCTTTTCCTTTAACATCGCACCCTTCCTTCAAATCGACGTCTGAAGACGAGAAGGTTCCTAGGCATTTTTGCGCCATGTCAACAACATTGCCATGGTCATGAAGGATATGATCCATCATTGTGAGGAAATCGAGATCTCTCCTGGAAAGTATTTGCGGGAAAAGTTCCTCATTGTCTGAATTTCCCTCTTCTAAATCAGAGTCAGATATCTCGCCGTCGCTAGTGGCAGACAAATTATCGCCCATAGCTTCTTGAAGGAGAGCATGGGCCTCTTGTAGTTCTCGATCAAGGGATGCAAGCTTTGCATTGATAAGAAAGTGTAAATCGAATCCATGGGACACCTTGTGAATACAAAACATCAATATGCAAGCAAGGAAGTTTGGCTATTGCACTGACATGGGAGTCGGAATGAGTGGTCTCGAGAACGACTTTAGGACTGGAGGGTTCTGAAGAAGGGCCACGAGTCATGTGAGTCGCTGGGGCTAAATTGGTGATGGTCAACAGAGTTCTTGAGTCAGTGGGCTCTCGAGACAACTGGTCAAGTTGCCGTTAAGTATCAAGGACTTCGAACGATGCGAGGCAACAATGTATATGGTTATGTAAAAGCGGCGAAGTGACGGAGTTCATGGCGACGTCGACAGCGGTTGTCGTGCAAAATTTAATCATCCAGGAATATTAATTCAGACGTAAGTAAGTCACGGAGAAGATGAGGAATCCGAGATAACCTGTGTGATGTAGTCACGTGAGCATACGCGTCTATAAAGCAACCTGAGCATCACCCTCTCGCCACCTCTGACTTTCAACGCGATGACCGGCCTCGCGATCGAGAATCTTGTCTCCGAAATATATCATGAAAAACAGGAGCCTGGATCCATGCTCTGCGCACAACACGCCCTCAACAATCTTCTGCGTATGTCCCCATCTCCTCTTGACACGAATCCATCTCGCTTACGTCGTACACATAGAGGGGAACTATGTGAGCTACGGTCACTAATGCAAAGTTCAGTTCAACTCAAATACGCAGTTCACCGCCCCCGATCTGTCAGATATTGCTACTAATCTTGATGTCCTGGAACATAGCTATGGTGGCGCTCATTCCGGTAGTTCCAATATGGATGATACAGGCATGTCGTGACTGGAATGCTCTTTTGAGGTCGTGTTCAATATCTTGCTTCCCAGGTTTCTTCTCAGTGCAAGTCTTAGAAAATGCACTGACAGTTTGGGGGCTCAAGTGAAATATCTCTCCGGATTTGGAGAATTTGCCCGCTAAACCTTTCTCCTAGTCTCACTCGGTGGCGTGGAGAGGATATGCGTCTCTATCAAGATCGGCCACAGTAGGCACTTAATATCGCCGTTCTTCGATTCCTGTTCTCAATCAACCGTCAGAATCCAACTTGCATTCATACTCAATCTGGAACAACACTGGTTCACACTTCGACGTTTTGGACGTGCTGAACCCAACCTCATCGATGATGTAGGCGACGGTCATTGGTTCAATCTCAATTCTTTCCTTGCTCAGCCAGAATGGGTTGGGAAATTATATCTCGGAATGGTGCTGCAACAAGCAGAAAGTGAAGGTGCGTTACTCTCTGTTCTGCTACAAATGATACTCCAACCTCTCGCCTACTTAGGCTATTCAGTATTTGCGGTGACTCAGGTTGATCCTTCGGCACCTCTTGGTTTGCCTCGTACTGCTGCAGATGAGATTGCATCGGCTTTGCCAGAACCAACGTCCTCCAACCCACGCATATCGTTACACAGAACGCTGGCCCAGACATCAATGGCTAGTGTTCCTGATCATGTCGAAAGTCCTGAGGATGAGGATTACGAATTGCAGGCAGCGTTACAGGCTTCTCTGATGGGCAACCGTTATGGTATTGATACTATGCCTCTTGCCCCGCCCCCTACGGCGCGATCTCTTGCACAACTGCCTTCTGATGACTTTGAAATGTTTGGGCCATCGTCACGGGTTCAAACAGGCTCGCATCCACTTACAAACGAAGAGGAGGACGAAGATGAAGAGGACCCTACCGCAGGAGAGGCAGACCCAGTTGCAGCAAGCATGGCTCGTAATCAGCTTATGCTGCAGCGGATGAGGGCGCATCAAGAGCTTGCTCAGCGCGAGTTGTGGGCTGAAGGCTCAATGAATGAAGCTGATGCTGCTGCTCTCGAAGAAAGGCGAGCCAGACGACAAAGGGAGGAAGAGGAGGAAGCTGAACAACTTCACCGTGCCATCGCAGAAAGTGAAGCGTTAGCGCAAGCTCAAGGACACACACCCCGGAGTGATAATGATGATGAAGGGTTGGACTCTGCAAACATTGCCCTGCCTCGACCGAATCCATTGCAGGATCTCCATGGTGGTATTGGCGACAGGGTTTATGATGACGACGATGTTGAGTTGCAAGCAGCTCTGAAAGCCTCGTTGGAGCATGTTCCCCAAGGTTGGGAGTTCCCAGAGCTGCCAAGCCAACCAGTGCCTTCTCGACCTATCCCGGCTATTGCATCTACCCGAACAGAAGTCGAGGCGGGAGATGTAGAATCAATTCTTTCAGAAGAGGAGGAATATTCAGAAGACCACAGATCATCCGACGCCACCACAGATGCCACCGCAGATGCAGTGAGTGTGGATGAACTCCGGAGGAGGCGATTGGCTAGATTTGGAATATAATTTTGGATCGTTCGGAAACATTCGATAAGCGTTTCAAAGTAGATATTTTGTTCTCTTATACTTTTTGATCACAAGTACATACAAGTAAGATTTAAGCGCTTAAGCTACGAGTGGATTCCTTCACTTTGTTTGACATAGAATATAGTTCCATATTTATTGATTATGAGGTGATAGGATTGGAGTGTGAAACATAGATGAAGAAAATCGCGTGATAGTCCATTCCATATGCAGTGAAGAATAGGGTAATACTTTCAGGTGTGCGAGGGCTGAGAGTCATCATCGCCATTCTCACTTCTATGATGTCGGCGTTTTGCGAAACGGAGGTAACGGGAGAATCGACTTCCGGAATTCGACGGGGACGCAGCATGGTCATCTTCTTCACCAATGTTGTCCCGTGGCACGGATTCACCGGAGATAATGTTCTCCAGAGCAAGGAAATCTGAGGATGAGTTTATTAGAGAGGATTCGAGGTACCGAAGCTCATGTCTGATTACCTTCCCGACAAATGGGGCAAGAGCTAGACAATTCCAACAACCAGGGATCAACACAAGTCTGATGAAAGCGATGTTTGCCCTCGCACGGCAAGAGACGGAGATCATCTCCTTCCTCAAAATCCATGATGCATATGGGGCAAGTTTCTCGGCCAATTGATGCGGGAACAACATCTTTCGAAACTCGTTGAGTGCCTCGTGAAGAACCTTCTCGGAGACTTGTGGATGCAACAGATTGACTACTAGGCTCAGATTGAGATCGCTGAGACGAAAGATAGTCTGCATCGGTCTGACGGTGTTCCGCGACACTGGTGTCCTCGATCGTTTCATCAATTGTCACTGCTGCCTTCGGTTGGGGGGCATCTCTTTCATCCATACGAACGAATCGTAACTCCTTTAATTCCACATCAGGACTGCTCAATTGGCTTTGTCGATCTACAGTCTTTACTGGGGTATGTTGCGACTCGAGCTCAGCAGATGAACGAGGTGCCATGGGTTCACTTCCAAACTTGACGATGGGGAAGGTATCAAGGATAGCGCGTGTCAATCCCCGGGCACGACTCTGACCCAGAGTGCCTCTGCCGCGCGCTCGTGGCCCATACCGTTCTGGATGACGAATGGCTCTTATCGCCTGCTCTGCAAAATCAGCTATATGACGGACACAAGCAACCAAGGAACGTACACCAGTGATGATCACGATACAGAACAATGCTGAGACGCATCCTGTGATAGCATACAGGATAATCCTGGATAAGGTGATGAGACACAAATCATCATACAAAGTTGAGCGAGACACCTACATGGCCAGGTTGGTATTCTGGTTTTTACTAGGAGGTGACGCATCCACAGAGCCCGGGCCAAAGGTTGTGGTGGAGTAATTAAGCGGCACAGTTGAATTAGAGGCCTGAAGAATGGCGAATAGATAACCTGGTGCCGGGGGAGTACCATCTTGTAAGGTCGTGCTCATCACTGAAGCTGAATCATTCAAGCGCTGAGAATCATAGACACCATAAATGCTCTCGTTCGTTGGGCCAAATTGTCCAAACTGATACTGGATGAGGGACGCGCTGGTTAAGCTCTGAGTAGAGAAGATGTCGAAAACTTGATCAAATGTTTCCGGATCCGCGTACTCAGGATTGATAACACAAGCGAACGAATATTCTGAGTATAGAAGCTGCCGGTGTGGCTCAGACATAACAATGGGGGGAGATTGAGGAGTGGACTCACAGCCGCTATCGCACCTTTATCCCGAGCGAGAGTGAATACATCCTCCTCCTGAGACGCGTTTGTTGCATTGGAATCGCATGAAACCATTGCAATCCATGGGGTCGTGGCTACGAATGCTTTAGAAAACGGCACAACACGGAATAGAAATGGAGAACTGACTGGGTGGCGTCACGTTGCTCACTTTTGCTTCAGAAAAGTGAACCAAAGCTCCCTATGTCGCGAAGTCAAAATGAATATCACGTAGGATACTAAGTCTGCATACCATGCTAGTACCTTGAGTGTCATATCCAGCGAGTTGGTAGGAAATGTTCTGAGAATAGTAACTGAATGGCGATCGGCTCGGTTAACAATTTCGCCACAGCAGTAATATAGCGGGGACTACGAACCCATTAGGATACCATCTCAAATACAACTTTGAAATGTCAGTGACATTCAAACCACCGTCAATGGCCTCTTGGGAGGAATTGGTGGGCTGCGCGGGGACGTATGCGAGTATTTGAACGCAGCCGAACAAAAGACCAGAGAAGATTGTGACAGCGAATCGAATGTTCGATGACTTGAGCGATATGTTCATTTATAGGAAGGCAATCCAGGTGGTATACCTGACACTCGTTATGCTGAGGAAGGACAAATTGTGCTGGGTTACGCTGCTGCAGCAAGACTCACATGAGGTCAGGAGCGTTTCACATTTCACACAACAAGTCTCAACTACGGCAACCCATCACCGACTTCCGGCCGCAACCCCTCTCCGAGTCGCTCTCACAGTTTGTTCAACTTGAATTGCCTATCATCGTGCTAGAGCGGAGTCACGGTCAATCTGATTTTCTGCTATAAATGATGTCATCCAATTTCGGGTCTTCAAACGTATATGTACATAGTACCTCCCGAGTCTGAATCATCAATTGTATCATTGGCGTCCAGATGCAGTCTCTTACTTATACACACCGTCGATGTCGGAGTCGACACGCAAGTTATACATAGTTGCCTTGAGGGTCATATGCTGTCGACTATGATTTTAACAGGGCCTGATGAGATCAGAGACTTCTATGACCTTGTCTGTCGTCTTTTGTAGTGCATAACCATCAGCATCACCAAAGGCTCGCAGGAATATCAAGAACAGTCATGTTATATTTCCCTCATACCCAGAACATTCTCTTCCGTTAATGACGTGAAACTGAGCCTTTGAATACTTGGATGTAATGCGGCAATGCTTGGGCCGATGCACTCACATCAGGTGTCAGGTGTCTAGGTAATTCACAACAACTGTCCGACCGGAGTCGACTCTTCTGAACTCCCAGCGGCTATGTCATAGATCAACGCTCCTCGCAAGTAGGTCTTTTCCACTTGACCTCGGAGCGTCATTCCAACATAAGGCGATATCTTGTTCTTAAAGTTCAGAGAATCACTTGTAACCTAGGTAGAATGATGGATTAATGTTTTGGAGTCCCAATCATCGAGGGTCCTGACCGTGAATTCTGCGTCAGGATTCCAGATAACGAAGTCTCCATCAAGGCCAACCTTGAGCTGACCCTTTAAATGTCCAAGACCAGCATGCTCAGCAGTTTTCAAACTCGTCCATTTGACGATTTGAGCAATTGAGACACCCCTGCGTTGGCCTTCGGACCAGAGAAGGCTCAAGCCTAAGCCTAAGGTGCTGATCCCACCCCAGGCACCCATGATATCGCCTTTATCGAGCCTCTTCAGCTCAGCAACACATGGACTGTGGTCCGACACTACGAAGTCAATTAGGCCCTCTTTTAAACCATCCCATAACAAATCTTGATTCGCAGCATCCCGAACCGGAGGACAACATTTAAACTCAGGGCGTCCGTCAGGGATCTCAGCGGCAGAAAGACAGAGATAGTGGAAGCAAGTTTCCACCGTCAAGTTGAGCCCAGCTGCCCTGGCAGATCGGATAAGAGGCAAAGCTGACGAAGCAGATAGATGAACGATATGGCATCTCAGTGCAGGATGTTTTTCCTGGAGAGATGTGATGAGGGATATGGCATCTGTTTCGAGCTTCTGGGGTCGTGAGTCAAGGAAGGTTGAATACAACCTGACATCAGAGTTATCAGAAGCTCCAGCTGAACCGATTTCCGCGTGGAATAACAGAACAGTAGAAGTATTCTGACGATCATTAACTTGGATGTTACGAACATAAAAATACAAGTACATGCCTGTAGTTCGCTCATAGACAGCTCAAGATCATCCGTTGATACACAAGGGAATTCCTGTAATTTAATTATAATTCTGGGAGATAAGGTAGTCCTTCGCCACGTACATCAACACCACTTTCTATCAGAAAACACTTGAAGCCTTTGATACCTGCGGCAAGAAGAGGTTTAAGGTCTCTCTAGGGATTTTTGGTCCTAGAGTCTGCGACATCAATGAATAGACCAACCTGATTGCCTGGAATAACACCGCCCCAGAAAGCGACATCAGAATAACACTGATGCCACGCGGCTTTTCGCTTTAGTTCCAAGTGCTCCACAGTAGTTGTTGGGGGAATCGAATTGAGCGGCATGTCAACGACAGTAGTGACTCCTCCAGATATGGCAGCTCTAGTGCCAGTGCGAAAACCCTCCCAATCAGTGCGACCGGGCTCATTCAGGTGGACATGGCCACTAATCGGACACGACGTGAGTGTTCGTTAAAGCGAATATGCAGAAACACACTCGACAAGACCAGGGAGGATAAATTTATCGCCAGCATCGATCCATTGAACAGTGGGGTGATCAGCGCGAGGATCAGAGGGCTGATAGTAACGATCTATTTGTGTGATTTTTCCTGTGTGAAGGTCGACGGTGAAAGTTGCGGGAACAGGAAAGGGGATGTCCGGAAGAAGGACGTTGCGGCCTGTGCAGATGAGGATCATCGGAGCGGAGAGCAGCCAAACAATTATAGGCGACTTTATCGATGATCATTGTCAAGACGCCGCGCCAACTGAGGATCGTCTTAGAGGTGCACCATATCTTAGGGCTCACCCTGTCAACTTGTGTATATTGGCTAGCCTAGTCCGACCGTCGAGAAAAGATCACAACGAATGACTCACGTTTGGTCGTTATGATGCGCCGATGAGATCGTCTTCCGGGGCCTACACAACAATACTAGACTTTCTGATTGTTTCAATTTGATATCAGTCATGGTCCCACAGATATAAATCACGTCGCCACCATTCCCAATTGTGTAAAACACGCCTAACCATGTCTAATGATTCTGCCGTCCAACAAGATCCTGTCCCCCGTCGCCTACCACCTGTGCCCCCCTCTTCGTCACCGAGATCCTCTCTCCGCTCTACGCGCTCGACATCCCGCCCCTTGCCCGTAGTTCCGCGTCCTCTCATTTGTAAACAATGTAAGACGTGCATCACGTCCAGCCACGTCCAGCTCCCTCCGTCTGCTGTGAGTTGCTTGTCGTTTTCCTCGATGATCCTCCCACCAATGTCCTCTACATAGTATCCGCCAACTTCCCGCATGTTCAAGGGCTTCTCTGGCAAAGCCACTCTTTTCATGGAGACGTACGTCCATAACCTACTGATCCTCCGTTGATACGTGCTCAACCTATCTCCAGCTACAACGTCAGGTTGTCTCGTCCAACTGTCCAGCTTATGGCAACAGGCGCGCACACGATGCAGGAGATATTTTGTTCATCCTGTTCATCTTATCTCGGATGGAAAATTGTGCGTGCCCATGAGCGTTCCGAGAAGTGGAAAGAAGGCAACTGCTTGCTTGAGCTTGAAAAATTGTTTCACAATTCTGAAGATTTCGATCATTTCGCTCGAAGGAATTCATCAGACACTGAGGACTCTGACTACGATATATCAAACGGAGCAGATTAGTTGTCACTCAACTTGTAACTTACATCTACGTAATTTATCATTAATTTATTCCACAACGAGTCGATTTTTCCACAAATAGCCCCCACGTGCTCAGAACGATGAAATCAGAAATGGCGTTTTATATGTGCTTTTTCCGTTTGGCAACAGCGACGTCAAGTAACGTACAACCCCCTACAATCCATGACCCATTCTAAAGAATGGCTACGGCGAATTCTTCTCCTATGACTTTGTCCAAGAGCGATCCATTGGACTCCTTGCGCTCACCTGACGTAACAGATTTCGCAGCTAAGGATCGCGAAGTTGAGACGATCACTTCTGCCACTGACACCGAATTCAACGACATAGCTCTTGATGACGACGCGGGATTTTCTGCAGTGTCCTTGGCAAGAGATCCTAGTCCCGACCAAGAGACGCCGCCTAATGATGTCGAGTCTCTGGACACTGCACGACCACCCACGCCCCAGACAGCCATTTTGAAACCAACACCAGCGAAGACTGGGCACAAGAAATCAGCTTCGACTACTACAATCCGTTCAGGCAACAACCTTCCCTTTATAGTTTCCCGTATTCAGGATGAGCATCGCTTTTCCCAGCGAGGGAGTGTGGATGGCCAGCAGAAGCTTCAAGAAGAGTTCGCTCGCCTACATAAAGAAGAAGAGATGACTTTTACTGAACCGACCGCTACACATATGGCGATTGATTGGGGTGCGTCATGCATATCAGTCTCCACCAAAGTTCATTGACATGGACTCTTTCACAGATTTTTGGGGCGCAGTAATCTCTGGTAATTAAGAAACCTGTCTGATTCTTCTTGCATATCTGAGATCTACCCTCCGGTGGATTAGATTATCAGGGATTTGCGGCTGAACGGCCAGAAGAGTTGGCATCAGCTATTGCAAGGGGAATACCAGACACTCTACGAGGAATGATGTGGCAGCATATGTAAGGGTTTCATAGCTTCATATCGTAAGGTTTTATCTCATTTGTGTTTTAGGGCTGCGTCAAAGGACCCAGAACTTGAGAATGTCTATTTAAAACTGTTGAAGGAACCGAGCACACACGAAAAAGCTATAACTCGAGATCTTGGAAGGTACCCGTCGGATTTACCACAACAAGTTCCTTGGCTCATCTCATAAATCCATAAGGACGTTTCCACATCACGACTTCTTCAATGATGGGCAAGGCATTGGCCAAGAGAACCTATTTAATGTTCTCAAAGCTTATTCTCTGTAAACCACCAGGACTGTATCAACGAAACGCCTACTGATGGATTCGACAGGTATGATCCTCAGGTGGGATACTGTCAAGGCCTTCCATTCGTTGTTGCAATATTATTGTTAAACGTGAAGCATCCCTGAGGCTCCAGACAGCCAACAAACTGATTTCGACAATAGATGCCAGACGAGGAAGTTTTTTCTCTGCTCGTTCGGTTGATGTACGTGTACGATCTACGTGGCCACTTCCTACCAGAGATGCCGAAATTACAGCTACGACTTGTGAGTCCAAAATTGTGATTTCTATCGACAAATTTTACTTAACTATCGTCTTCAGTTTCAGGTATGACCATTGACTCAGCTTGCGGTCTTTAGATGCAATCTCCAATGATTTCCCTAGTTTGATCGTTTAATTGAAGAACTACTACCTGTCCTCCACGTGCATTTCTTACGCCAAGGGATCAAGTCGAGTATGTTTTGCTCCCAATGGTTCCTTACCCTGTTTAGCTATCGGTACACCTCTTGCTTTGGAATGCTAAACATATAACAATTGATTGCCACTCAGGTTTCCACTTCCTGTTGTCTTCCGAATATATGACAACTGCCTTGCGAGTGGCATTGAAGCTATTTTTGGATTCAGTATAATGCTTCTCAAGAAAAATGAGGAAGAACTTCTAGCTCTTAAATTCGACGAGATCCTAGCCTTTCTCAATACCCGATTGTTTGACAAGTACAAGGCGAGTCAATTCCCTGATATATTCGTTGTCCTCTCTCATTCACGCAATCTGCGACACAGTTGCCATCAGAGGTTCCGAACGAAGAGAAAGTGACTTATGATGTAGATGCGTTCGTTCAAGACGCAGTTGCTTTACACATTACCCCCTTCATGCTTGACTCGTACCGACATGAGTACGAAGATCAAGTGGTAGGTTTGCCTCTCATTATAATTCATGTTAATAATCTCTTTTCAGCGCGAGACAAACAAACACTTGACTGAGATGGATGAGCTTCGAACGACAAATCGCGCACTATCTTCTCAAGTGTATGTTCTGCACCTCTTATACTCACCATCCAGCTGTCTTTATCTGCAATTTATCAGCAAAACACTCGAGAATAGTCTCGCACAGCTTAATGCAGAACATGTCGATCTCTTAGTGCGCATACCCCTTCTCTCGGCATGAAGGTATGAAGTCTCTGATGATTATGAATGTCTGCAGAATGAACTCGTCAAGTCTCGACTACGGAATGAGGAAATGGAGGAAGAACTTGTCCGGTACAAACTCTTGTAAGTGACGTTTCGAGATGAGATAACTCTTAAATTCTCAAGGCTGTACAGATATGCCGAGGCAATGCATGAAAATCAGGACGCGCAGTCATCGCATCGTATATCCATAGCACAGATGCTGAGGCTAAAACGCGGAAGCAACTCCTAGCCCCGCGATTTTGGAACTTGAATCTTGCATTTTATTACGATGGTCTTGCATATCTGCTTTGCATTACATAGATCTCTTGATATCCCCCACGATCGCTTTGTACCTTACATACCTGCATGATTTCTATCTCATCACTGTTGGCCGTGTCGCCCAAGCGACTGCTGGGTGCACGGAATTTGTTGACATGTTGTGTCTGGCACGTGGAATTTGATTGCCGCCAAATCCACGTGCCTAAGAGCCTTGTTCTTGGATAGAGTCCAATTGACTACGGTTTCTACCAAACACTACAAGTCGCGTCGACGTCGCCATTGTTCTCGACGGCAATACTCTTGTGCCCATCATCAGCCGTGTATTCGAGGCTTTTGACTTTCTTAGATGCTTTGGTCCAAGCGTCGTTCTCGTCAGGAGCCGTATACCCTAGCCAAATCTCAGCCCGACCAGCAGCACCCTCTGCCTACTCACCGTCCAACGTTACCTCCAAATTCAAGTGCAAGACATCCTTTCTCTCTCTTGAATACCGTTGATCCTCATACTTCCCAATCTTCGCTTTCTATAGCCGAAGACATTTCTTCTACAGTCAGTTATCCATTATTGTGAATCGCATCCATTTCTTACGAGATCGTTTGGCAGCAGAGTCCGTTCCGTGAATCCTTTGGATCCAAGGGTAAAACGTATGCCATCTGGATTGCAGATACTTACTGAGATCCCAACTAATTCGTTTTATGAAGGCTATCAGAATCTTCGCAGCAGGAAAAGCCGAATTATCGATTGTCCCAAGTCATAATGCAACCTCCCACTGTCGAGCAGACCCTGCAACTACCAGACGCTATTTGTAGCGACCTGTACACCTACAACTCCTTGCATTCATTTTCTTTTGGGTCTGCTCAGCCTCAACAATCTACCTCTCGTCCTATTCATCCTCTTTCATCGGTTCATGGAGATGGAGACAGCATTGGTGAAGATATGCGCTTTGAACCATCCGACATTACTCCCCGGCCATCCGTTGTTGCATACGAGCAAAACAATCAACGGCGCGGTGTTTCAACGCAGCATGCACCTCAGAGTACTCATTCATTAAGTGAAAACAGGACTCAGAGCGAAGGTGATAATGGTCGCTCCACGGTAGAGTCGGATGCTAGTTCCCGTGCAGGATCCTCATCAGCTTCCGCATCCGTAACATCCCTTTCTAGTACGGGTGGTGATTATTTGCGTTCTGGATCTCGTGCAAGTCAGAATTCGAGTTCTACTAATCAAACATCTGCCGAGCAATCTGTGATCGCCGATTCAGATTATGATGATCATCATGACCATCCATTTCTTCCCCACAACACAATCTCACACGGTCGAGATTCTATTGGAACAGGAACTGCAAGTAACACAATAGTCGAATTCAGCTCAGATGAGGAGTTCGGTGATTCCGATTACGACTACTACGACGAAGAGGGCGTGAATATCGAAATTGGCTCTACACAATACGAAGGCAGTGTTGCAACGCGCGATTGGGACCGTGACTTCTATGTGGGTGCTGGCAATGGTTCTGGTAGCATCAGGAGCGGCTTTAGCTACACGGAAAGAAGGGGAAGCATTCCAATAGCAATTCCTGGGACACCCCCAGTCGATGATTCCTTGGTATTTGCAGGCAGGAACAGAGGGGAAAGCTTGGCAACCCTTCGCCGACCAAGTCGAAGTTTGGATGATGACTTCATCAAGCTAGGCAGTGTTCGACCTACACCTTCTGAGCAGCCGGTTATGGGACACCAATTACAAGTCTCTCCTGTATCGGTCCCAGGTTGTGATGGTGATTGGAGGCTGTTGGAGGGGAGGAACAAAACTAAAGAAATGTCTAGAGATATAGAGAGGGATCTCAATATCCCGGCTTCTCTTTCCAGCTCCAAAGATACCACACGTCATGCTTCAGAGCTTACTTTTGATGCGGCGACACCATCCATGGGTGATTTTGACCTTGATTGGGCCCAAATGCAGAGGGGTATCACTGGAATGGACCCTAGCGCATTGGGCGATATTGTTGGAAGTTGCAGTCTCGCTCCGGGTTCCAATGATCGTCGACCATCAGCCACTGATGAAGGTGGCGCAAAATGGCTTTTGTCGTGGACGAAAGAAACAAGGAGACCCAGTGCCGCTACTGTTTCAAGTTACGGTGGTGATACGTTTGGTAAAGCTATTCGTGATTGGGATGGTCCCAGCTACCAAGCCCAGCGAAGAGACTGGAGTTTCAAGAAAGAAAAAGCAGATGCATTCCAACCTCCAACAACGGTCGTTGGCAAATCTTCTGCGAGTGGCATTCAATCTTCAAAGGGGACCATGGCGGTAGAGAGAAATATGCCAGGTAACGTAGGCTCCAGCGAACAAGGTGCCGACAAGGAGAAGAATTTCGCACCGACAGTATGGAAAGGCATGCGACCCGATACCAATGAATTCTGGAGCAACGATAGGTTGGGAAGATTTAAAGTTGAGAGACGCGCCCACAGAGGTGCGCTTTGCGATAAACTATCTACGAAATCTGCTCAACCACTCCTTTCCTCTAGCTACCGATGAAAACAGAGGTCCTCAACAGCGACTTTCTATCCATCCTGTCAGATATCCTAACGGCAGTGGTGTGCCCCCTGATGGACCCTCTGTCACTATACATAAACACTCAAAGGCAGTTGCATTCTCTATCAGTCGGCATTATCGAACGCCGCGAAAGCGCGGTGACATTCACCCCACATCTTCACGTGCAACAGATTCAACCCTCAGTACGCTTCCTGGTGGACTTTCCCCTCCTGCTTCAAAACGAGGTTCCAACATGATTCTTCTGGCTCCACGACGTGTTCAAGAGGCATACACCAGCACTACCACGACTCGTAAGCTAGAGTCGCATGGATTGTTAGACGATCCAGCTGTCTCGTACTTCCAAAAAACGGGAGACAAGGAAAAGCATCGATGGGAGAAAGAACGGGAAATGCAAACCCAAAGGGAAAAGAAAGAGAAGGAGCGAATCAAGACAAATATCACTGTCGGAGAGACGAAAGGCAAGGAGAAAGCAATGCAACAGGGGAAGGAAGACAGTCATGTTCCTGCTGCTTGTAGCACTCTTGTGCAACCATTCTCACCTCCTGCATCTCCACCTTCGATCCACACCTACCCTCCTAGTTCTACTCCGTCGAGCACTCTGGTCAATCGCGATGAATACTCGATCTCCAGAAATTCTTCACGTCACTCGCGTCGCAGACGCCGTGTTCGTGATCCTTTAGAAGAAGATGACGATGACGATGACGATGACGATGATGAAAATGAAAATGCACCACCCACTCGTACACCGCACAGCGAAGCTTTTGGAACCATAGATGCTGCGCTCATTGAGCAACTACGGCAAGACAGATTCAATAGTGACTCAGAGAGAGGAGGCCTTTGGAATCGGTTGGTTGGCCGTGGTAATCATTCAGCCACAGCATCTCCTGCTCAGTTGCACGCTCCGTTCGTTGCGCCCTGGCTTGCATTGCAGCCCAGAAACAAGCAAGAAAGTCACCAAGTTGTCATCGACACCCTGAATGATTCTTTCAAGGACGTTGGACTATTGCCGTCAAAATATAATACATCACGACACGCTATCCCAACTCCTCAAAGACAGAAGAAAATTGCTGGTAGCCACAATAACGATGACCCCTTCAAACAGATTCCGAACGACGCCCTTTATATGCTTCTCCCACTATGGCCGGGAGACACCGACACACAATCTGAGATTCTCTCAGCTTCGTTTGAACGACCCGTCATGTACAATCGTCAACGACAGTATCTTCTTGTCTACTACAAGTCACCTCCAGAAGAGGAGCATAAAAAAACTGACAGAGACAAGAAACGCTTGCGAGCATCCCCGACAACTTCTTACGATTCAATCACTAAGCGAGAAGACCGAGCTTCTGTCCTCCTCACATCTTTCCACATTACCGCCCGCCTTGTACCATACCAAAAACTGCAAGGGACCGGGGTACGTGTTCCAGACGAGGGTTTAACCGTTACAGGCCCGCTGGAGACAGCATTTGCCCATATGCCTCCGCTGGTCGATGTTGACGAAAACTATTATGAATATGTCCTCGGCATATGTCATTCTCGTGACACAGGGATTGAATTTTACCCGGATGGGCTTGTGAAAATGGGCTTGTGTGAACAATCTGAGGTTCCTTTACCGGTATCTGCGTCCGAGGAAGATACCTTCCCTGAACCTGAAGTGAAGTTGACCCCTATTGGTCGAGCTGTCTTAGAAATGATATGGTCCGGAGCACTCGCCCTTACCAGCTTTGGTATCAATGCATAGACTCACCATCCATATCTGTGCTATGTTGTATGCTTACGCTCAAGCTTGCTTTCATGATTTACGGTTGCGGAATCTACTTGCCGGAATGCTTAAATAATTCAACGTCATGTATCGCTTTCTTATTAATCTTATAATTAAGTAACGAAAAAAGGACTTTTGATACCGTTTCGGTATAAGTATACTAAACGCAAAACAAAGATAGATATACTGACGGCGAAACGTTGATGAACGATTGCCATCGTTTTCCAGCGTTTTCCTCGAGTATGACTCATACTCGATTTTGACCGGAAGCACCCAATCGGCTCTGAAGCTTAAGTCTGAAGGACCATTGACCAGGACCTCTTCAACTTCATCGGACTTCTCTCTTCTTCTCCTAGCCCTCCTTATAGTTCTTGTTCTTGTTCTTGTCTCGTTTTCACGTCCCGAACATGAGAGGTCTGTCAGGTCACCGTCAAACATGTCCACTTGTGCTTCTATCTCCTGCTTGCCTTGGTTCGGAGCCTCTTTGTCGATTTCCTTCCCTTAGTTTCTTTAGTTTGGTTTTCAGCAGGGGGGCGGAGAGACGCTACACAGGTCATCAAATATCGGTCATTAGCCGTGTTGACTTGATGAACTTACAGTGATTGACGGGATGGAGATCGTAAATTCGATATAGATGGAGTACGGCCTGCTCCTTGTCTTTGGCCTATGTTCGCCTCAGTGATCTCAACAGCAACGGGGGCTAGCAGAGTTGATTACCTCTATCATCAAATCTATGGCAGTGTAAGCATTGAATGAGCAGATTAGTGTTGCAATACTGACCCATATCATCTGGCAGATCCACGGGAAGGGTCTCGCAACGATCAGCATGCGCTCTTTTCTCCATCAGCGTCTCAGCCCCCGGCCGTGGTTCACTTAGGTGTTGCTTAGGCTTGATACCACGTCGAGAAAAAATAGCATTTGCCCGTTGTATGATGGCACTAGGGGGGATGGAAGAAGGATTCAATGCGTCGTGGTGATAATCTGTAAATTACTAGGTGTTAGGGGCTAATTTTCCATCGTTCTAGCTTACCCACCAAACACGAGGGGTACATCCAATTCTTCGCAGATTGAAAGAAGATCTTCAGCGTTGTAACATAACTACAGGGCGTGAGCCATAATGAGTGGCGCAGCGATGATATTTTATATCACCTCGTCATTTTCCAGTACAAGCCGACTTCGGACGTTCTGAGGTAAGAGTTCTGTGATAGTCTTCTTGATTCTCTCGAGTGTAGCAGCCTTGTCACCGTATACGCCGCCACCCTTGAAACACGAGTCAGTGTTGAACATTTCCGGATATAGGTACTGCCTACATGGATAATCATGACACCATCAACACCAACATCCATCCTATCCAACATTTCACAATGGTATTCGAGCTCCCTGACGGAAGACTTTATGACATCAGGCTTCGGACTTCCCAGCTGCGTAAATTGCCCAGGATGAGTAGTCAGCCTGTGACCATATTTCTTGGCTAGATGGCCAACTTCCGCAAGAAGACTCTGACAATAATCCAGTGAATAACCATATTTGGCATGAGAGGCAAATGGAAACATTTCAGAGGATAATCTGAGAAAGCGTATATGCTTTCGAAAGTGAGTAAGTGACCAAACTGGATGGTATCACTCCTGGAACCCACACACATTATCCTCGTTCCACTGTATCATTGTTAGGAGGTCCTCCACGTTTTTCTTGCCCAACTCCTTGACCCACTCTATTCCATTTTTCTTGAGACTGTCAAGCCTATATCATGGTCAGATTGTATGATCGACGATGAGAAGTTACGCGCCTGCAAGTTCTCGAGCAGAAAACGGAATCGCTCACAGGTCGTTTGTTCCGCAAGACAGTATTCAAACATGCATAGCCTGTGAAGGTGAGGTAGATGTTGTGTATACATTCTGTGAAACATTACCTAGACGTCCTTTAAAAGTTGTCGTCTTGAGTTCCACATCTGGAATGATGTATACAGGCTCGGGCTTGGGTTGTCTCTTCTTTCTCGGCGGTTTAGGAGTTCTGATCTCTGCGTCTCCTATCTCTTTCATAACAATATTTGTCTCCGAAGTGTTCTTCTTTGCTTGTAACGCTTTTACCACGTTTTCATGTTCTTCCTTTGAATGATTGGGTGCTTTATAACGCTGATTTTTGCGATTCGAAGCCTTGGAAGAAGGAGCAAACTCATCATCATCTTTCGTCTGCTTCGTGTTTATATTCGAGTAATCAGGGGTATATGACGATGGAATAGGCGAGATACTCGGCGATTCGACCATCGACCTCTTGCGTTTCCTCTTGCGCTTCAGAGGGGGGACGCCACACTCGATAACGGAGGAAGAAGCCGTTGCTGCAAGAGCCAGGCGGGTGCTGGAACGAGTTGAAGACATTCTGGAGAGGCTGATAAAAACTCTTTTTGATAGACGAAGAAGATGAGGGTAAGTACTAAACATACAGATGAGCGCACTCGATCCAGGCCACCGAGATTCGAGACCTATGAGGTCGTCCAGATCAAGACTTGTAATCTAATCTGATAAGAGTTGCGCTCCATCGATTGTTTTCCTGGTACTTGAGTCCTCCCACAAGTGAAACACAAGTGGTTTGAGAGCGAGAGAAGTATTCCCACTCAATATTCAATTGTTGTCTTTCCGCCCGAGTTATCATGGGGAAACGTTGGTTATAACACCTTGATAACACCGATCATCAGTGTCTCGGACCAGTTTAACCCCCTTTCATATCTGATGACTAAGCAATCTTAGCCGCGACCATGAGTTGGTCTGGGTGAGTACGGTCAGCAGCTAAATTATCCACTCTTTGACTCCAAAGACAGTTTCAAAAAAACCGTCAACAGGGCAGGAACCACTGTAAGCTCACATCCGCCTTGTCTTTGGATCAAAGTCAGCTTATCTTCGCGGCAGCTTCTCCAGAAGACAGGTCAGATCGAGAGGACAGTCGATCGCGAGTTTACCGAAGAAGAGGCCAAGTACAGGACGTGAGTCCATTGGTTTCTGTATAATAATGTTTTCCTATGTTCTGTAGGTTCGAGAAGGAATGCCAGGCTCTACAGAAGGATAGTAAAGCGTACTGGGATGCTATGCGAGGTGTGTCTCATCTAACGTGTCGTATTTGTTTTATATATAAGCAAATAGCGATGACCGCGGCTCAGAGCCGTATTGCGGAAACTTTGGAGGTGTTTTATGGTGCTGCCGATCATACATCTGAGGGCGCAATGGCCGGTCATGCATACAGACGCTCAGTGGACGACCTGGATGCGGGATTTGGCAGGGAACTCGTACGATATGCCTTGTTCGTCAACCTTTAGTGATTTTTCCCATTCTGCTTGACAGGACGTTCCATATCGGACAGCCATTTCTGAGCCCCTAGGCAAAATGTGCGCCTACTTCCCGATAGTGAATGAGCACATCTCAAAACGAAATAAGAAGGTCAAGAACAGGCTAGATCAGCGATATAATTGTTATGATTCATTCCTCTCTCAGATGCTAGATTATGACTCGGCCCGCAGCAAGTTACGCAAATTGATAGATAAACCTTCTGAGGACCCAACGAAGCTTCCCAAGGCATGTGTCATTCCTTATTGTTGTCTGCGTGTACCTAATCTTGGTGTAGGCCCAGCAAGAACATGACGAAAGCAAAGAAGTCTTTGACATTCTCAACGATCAGCTCATCGCAGAGCTCCCTCAGCTCCTCGATCTACGAGTACCCTATTTCGATCCTAGTTTCGAGGCGATGATTCGCATGCAATCCAAGTTTGCTGAGGAAGGTTATGAGAAGCTCAGCGGAGTGCAACGGTACGGCGTCTGTCCCTTGACGGCCTTTCAACATAATAACCGCGAGGCCAGATATTTTGCTGACAATGTTCGTGATGACTATGCTGCAGGGCAGCTCGATGCTCAAGTACATTACCTTTTTGAGCACTTGAGTACTGGTTGATAATTTTTTATCTCTAGGTGGAAGGAGTTTTACAAGAGATGAAAGAACTATCCATTTGTGGTGGCAATTAAGCTACCCTTACAACAGGAACTAGCTTTTGCACAGTATGTATGTACATTACTTAGAATGCGTTTGCGAATTAAGACGCTAGTCAACTAAGGACTCTACGAATTATACCCAAGATTCGTTGGCAATTGGACATACATACATATATATCGTATCCATCCATCTTCGTTCAACCTTGAACAATTTATTCTATGATGATGAGCACAGGACAGAATTTGGAAAGCAAAGAGGACTTGCCTACAACTTTAGTTTCTCAAAGAGTTCTCAAGGCGATTGATAAGTGTCAAAGGCTTGGTAGATGTCGAAATGCGTTGCTCTAGATTCAAGGGTCGGTTTCCTCCACGATTACCTCGACCTCGAGGGGAGGCCCAGTTACTGTTCGTGTCCACTCTGCCACGACCGTAAGAGGGACCACGAAGTTCGGGTTCAGCAGTCAAGCGATGCCCAGCTATAGGTTGATCGACTTGTCCCGACTGATAAATATCGCATGTCCGAAATTGAGGTCGTTTATATATGTCTGAAGAATAGGTAGGCCGATAGCTTTGGTCACTGGTACGGACCACTGGATCGCGAACCCCTATCCGTGCTTGAAGTGCGGGGCGATCTGGAGAGGGAGATCGCCACGCAAGCTCACGGCTTGGGGGTTGCCGTGCACGCGACATGCTGGAGTGATCAGTAACCTGCATCCGTGCCTGAAGAGCCGGGCGGTCTGGCGAATCAGGCCGCCATTGTGTCAACTGACGAAGGTGCGAGGTTGGTGATCTCGTTCTATGTGTTCTATCCGCTGGCCACTGGCGACATGGAGGGTGATCGTCTTCCTGGACGTCCTCACGCTGTCGCCTCTTGCCAAGCACAGGCGATCGTTGTGTTGGCGAAGGGAGGCTGCGAGCTATCGGGGAAATGGACCTCGTCGGGTAACCTCGGCTCGTATAAGGTTTCGGCGTAGGGGCCCTTGGAGGCGGGGAATAATGGTCACCCCCCCTGCGGAGCTTTCGCGGGCGTTGAGGTGGTGTCATTTCTCTTATTCGAGACCCATCGGAATATACCTCCTCGTCCACAGGCCGATCCCAGCCGCCATTGGCATGTATCACAGGAGCAATTTGGGCAGAATCATCAGGCGAGATTGGATCAATGACAGTCATATCTAGCTCAGGCAGCAGAGTAGTCAAAGGTGCATTTAGTATTTTTGATGCAAGGAGGGACTTTGAACTGTTCCGGGAAGGTGACAGATTGTCACGATGAGGATTGGCAGGCATGGTATTGGAAGGGGGGCGCCATGTATTGGAAAGGGGTGCCGCGGAAGGAGTGTCGATCGCATTGAGGAGTGGCGGAACAACCGTCGAGGGAACAGGGGCTGCTTCATTTGTCCCTGTTACGCCACGTTGATCCATTAATGCGGTTCTATCGGCAGCGGGATACTTTTTTTTTGAAGAGAGGGAAGCAAGTGGATAGGGATTCGCAGGTAAAGAACAACTTGGAGAAGGGTCAGCACTTCCAGGTGGCTCTGGCTCAGTCAGAGGCCGTGTCTGTGACCCATCAAGTGGCGCTGGGATTGGCGATTCCTTCTTTACTGGGATTGGTAAATTCTGATGCAGAGCTGGCTGGTCCGTATATCCAGAGTCAGAGCGAGGTTCGAGATCTAGCAAGGTGGAAGCATCCCGGCGAATACCATTCCTGTCCTTCACGAACCGTAAGTTGACTGCTTGGGCTTCTGGAGACGCCGGGGAAATTTGTGACCTAGGCACAACACACAGATTGCCAGGATCATCGCTGTGACGATATGTTTCCGGATCCCCAGGTCCGTTCATGTCATTGGTCAGTGTTGGCGCTTGAAGAGTTGCCACATTGAGGTTTTGTGAAGACTTTTCAGTGGGTGTCGCCTTTCTTGAACTGACATTATGCGTGATGGGAGAGGGTTCTTTAGCCTTCAATTGACGTAGGCCAAGAACAGCCGAGCGTGCTAATGCGGATGATGGTGGAAGTGAGTCTGAAATTGAAGGAGGTTGGGGTTGTCCATCTGTGGCAAGTCCTAGTGTAACACTGCCAGAAAACGACATTGGTTTCTTGATTGGCTTAGAGATTGTGGTCTTCTTAACGGCAAAATTGCCAGAGTCGACTGGGCGATCCTGAAGTGTTGAATGCGGGGTTGATGAAGTAGGAGGATGTAACGAAGTAGCCATGGATCTCTCTCTTTCTCGAGCCCTCTCGGCGTTTATTCTGGCAGCTGTTTCTGCAGTGGCGCGTTGTTTCTGTACCATAACTTCCTGCCGTCGTTTTTCCTGCTCAGCCATTAATTTTTGTTCCTTGGCTGCAGTCAGCTCTTCTTCCTTTTTTAGCTCGACTACTTCCCGTTGGTTTCGTTCTTCGAGTAGGCGACGTGCCTCGGCTCGATTTTGTTCGGGCTGTTCAGTTGGTGCTGTCTCTTGAACCTTGTGCACCTGCAATGCACGACTGGCATCTTCAACGATGATGGAGCTTTGGGGCGATTGGGGCTTATCCGCGCTTCCGTTAGTTATCGGATTTTTTTGAGGCTTGAACCGCGAGTCATTGACTGCGTTCTCGGAGAGTTCTTCAATAGTCACACGCTCTTCTTGTTGCGTCGTCTGAAATTTAGCAGCTTCGAGATTCTTTTCATGCGCTTCATGCGGGTGGGGCTGTCTCTCGTATTGCAAGTGTAAACGAGTTTCGTCCTTGGGTTGAGCACTCGATCGAGGCTCTTCGTTGGTTGGGGCTGGCTGCCGTGCTTGAAGCGTCTCGCCGTCGGCTTTTGGAGGAAGGTATTCAGCAAGATCACCTTCAACCTCCATTGGTACAACGTCTGTTATAACCGGTAGTAAATCTCTCGAAGCATGACTCTGCTCCGAACTCCAGGTTTTTGTTGCTGGGCCTGCCTCCAACTCGAGTGATTTCCTGTGATCTAGATTCCGATGTTGAATTAGGTCCGGAGATGGGGTGACTCGAGGTGCTTCTGCACTTGTCCTGGCCTGTGTCTCACCACCTTGTGAAGCTATTTCCGAGCTTATGTCTCGAACAGCACGAGGGTCAAAGCCAAAAACCCCTATTGGGCTTTTGACAGTCTCGGCCATTTTTCTGTCTCCTGCAGGTGCATCCTGTCGATCAACATCTCGACTCTTTGCGTCCTCGTTTTCTTTCTCTACTATCCACTCTCCAAGTATGCGGAGGTCATCTTGTAACTGAATATAGTTCACTTTCCACTGCCAGTCTGAACTGCCTTCGGCATCGAAGCCCGCTTTACCTGAGTGAAGCTGTCGAATTGCAGTCAAGGCATCATTCGCATGGGTCCTGGCTTGTTCTGCGGCGCTAAGGGACTCTTGAGCAGCAGCGACCGCTTCTTGGGCTGTCGCTAAAGATTGTTGAGCAAGAATATGTGAACGATGCGACGTGGTTAAAGCATTGACAGAATGTGAGTTTGCCGATTGGACACGGCGAAGGGCGTCAGTCATGTCAGGAGGGTGGAGCTTGGATAATGAAGTCACAAGTCGCGTTTGAAGGGCGCGGAGAGCAGCACATGAAGAATGGGTCTGATGAACTCTGGGCTCAAAGGACGGTGAGGTGGCGGGGAGGGATGTCTGACGTTGTGTGATAGGCGCAGCGTACATAGGAGTCTCCGAAGGTGAGATGGACATGGAAGTTTGTTTTTCGTGTGAAGAGGACAATACAGGGGATGAGGATGTAGCTATACTCCCAGCCATGGCATCTAGAGGTGCAGGAACTGTTGATGACCCACTGGAAGTGTGTTGGGAGCACGCAGGAATCTGATGGTGCGAGAGTCGGGGCAGCTCGGCTGAACGCGTCTCATGCGCGTCGGCAGTTTGATATGTCGGACGAGTGTTAGACATTGTCATATTAGGCAACTTGACGCCCGAAGGATTTGAGTATGCCAATGACTGTATAAGAGTGGGTCGTGACAGCAGCCTCGGAGGTTCGGTGGAAGGATATTCTAGTTCAGCTGGTGCAGCCGAAGAAGGGCACGAGGAACCGTTATATTGTAAATCTGGTGTTTGAGCAGAAATTCTTTTCAAGAGCAGCGGTTCCTGCCCAATGGTTGAGAATCTGAAATCGGCAAAAGAAGGGGCTGGTGGAATTGCGCTACTTGAGAAGTTGGCCAGACTTCGGTCGGCCATAAAATTCTCTCGTCGTTTTGTACTGTACTAGAAAGTTAAGTCAAAGGTGAAAAATAAAAAATAAGGAATAGATATGCAAACATGATGGAAGTCACGGAAATGACACTTTTGGACAATTGCTGTGTGTTGGGTGTTGGTTGCCAAGCTGTTGTTGGGTCAAAGAACGTTCTCCTAAAAATTTATGTAAATAAATGGATGGAAGAAAAAAGGGAAGTGAGATGTCTTAGCCGACCTTGTGATCTTTGCTGCTTTCCTTTTTTTGTCTCTCGTGATGCAAATTTAGGGTGCAATTCTCCGCCAGACTCCCAATAAAGGACTCGACTGCTTGACTGCTAGAAATCAGAACACTTGTACATGCGCTAATCTTCTGTAACCACCCTCAAAAGCACTTGTTTGACCCATGTAACTGCCAACCATGTCTTCCCTGAGGAAGTTTTTCCACTCAGCATTCTCTCGTCTCCTCAGATCTCTAGGGTTGGTCAAGGCCGCCCCTACCGCCCCTGCTGCTCCAACTGCTGTCGATTATTATGATCCAAGGACTCGAGGTGGCTCGTTCCTGAACAGGTCGTGTAGCGGAGGTGAACCCCTGAATGTGTGCCTACGTTTAAGCATCTCGTTTCGTGGGACTTTCATTTACAACTCGTATATATAATATAATCAAGGTTATTATATCTGGTCGAAGCACTCTTGAAATCCTGACGCCGTCTGGTTTCCTGAACTTCGCTCGCGCATGTGGAATGTGAGGAGATATTTACGATTATTGTTTTATCCCTGATAATGTAGGTCCAATGAATGTCTCGGGCTCCACATGGGTGTGCCACAACCAGCTAATCTTGGGGATGGTAAAGGTTGGGTTGGCGAACGTGTATGATCTTTTATGTACAAACATTTTTTCTGCAAGCTAATTCCCCATGGAATTGCAGGAGGTTCTACGCCAGCATTATCAACTCCCCTTTCTCGGTACCTGTATCGAGTCTCTCGTCGGAGGCAATCATTTTCGGTATGCTTTGGTTCTCCACTTCGACCTTCTTCGCCGAATGACTCGCGAATGTAGAGTTTACCCCCAAGATGGACCCGATGCGAATAGTGGTGCATTATTCCTGGCGTACGTCCAGCCTACTTGATGTAAATTAGAAATCTTCTTGATATTGATCGGTGTGTAGAGTCTCTGAAGAAGAAGTAATTATCCGCCGCAATTTATGGTTCGTGGTCATTCATCTCTTTTTAGGATGCTGCCCAGCAGCACAACATCGTCCCAGATGGCTATAACATTGGCAGGTAAGTAGTTTGTTGTTTCTGGACTGAAGTAAAGCTGATTCTATTTTATCATCGCTTTAGAGACAAATTTGTTAAGGCTGCCGTTGGGACGACGAGCTATTGCGGTATCACCTATGAGTCATCCGTTCAAAATCTTACTGGATTTCTTTCGCCAGGTGCCCAGGGTGTCAACCATGGTACGCTGGCCGATCTTCTATTTCCAACGTCGAATTAACAACTAAATTTTACAAGGGATTGCACAGGATGGAGTCGTCAAACTATTGACTGTCACGATCAAGATGTAGGTCGCTTGAGCAGGAATTACCATGATCAATTACGTCTTTTCGGCTGTTTACGTTCACGAGCTTATTTATGCCCATTCAATGTCGACATCACGCACTTGCTACTAATCAAGAGCATTTTTGAAATTCATGTGTGTTATTGACGTTCCATTTTGGGAGGGAGGCCAATATAATATCCTTTTTAATGTCGCTGGCTGACGTTTCAGGGAGCGAACCTGACCCGACCAAGCAGTTCATCCAAAACAAATGGATTTAACAGCAGCAATAGCAGCATACAAGCAAAGAGAACCTCTTACAGCCGTTTTCATAATTATACGGAATCGTGTTTCAGTGACTTTGGCTTTGCTTGAAATCGGCATGACAAAGCCGAGTCTCGGCTTGTCAGGTGCCTCTGAGCACATGACTACGGCAATCTCCGAAAGTCGAGGTACCCATTCCGCACACATTATCTAATTCGGCAATTTGCGTACAGCTGCCAAACCACATACCTAACCATAACAGACGGGCCGCCTTCGCGGCCCTTGAGTAGATTGAAGCGGAAACCTAAGTGATAACCCTAAGACCATATCCCTAACCTTGTCGCTAACCCAGTACACAA
>JAGGAX010016729.1:24154-39496 GCA_017657335.1 Termitomyces titanicus | reverse complement strand
CAGTTTCTGACTCCGGACATTAGGTTAGTATTTCACTTACTTACATTCAATACACTCAGTTTCTGACTCCGGACTTCAGCTTTAGTGACTATTCAATCCCCTGTGCTTTACCTGTTTCCAACACAAATGATGCCTTAGAACACGTCCTTGGAGTCTAGAGCACTGGCAAACTCACTCTTATGTCAATCTTCTTGCGGGGGTTTGCATCCACCTTTGTTATCCTCATAGAGGGCCTCTCTATAAGGGAATGCCAAAGGAGGTGGATCCAACAGGTTGATGTCAGCAAAGAGGACGTAACTTATGTGACATGCGTGTATAGCAGCATGCTCCTTGACCAATGCTCTATGCTCCTTGCGAGCTTCTTCGGTGCATGTAGAGCAACATTGGGGGCAGCAGTTCATGCGCACCTCACCATTGGACCAATTGACCTCGGAGTTGTGCTCTCAAAGCCAGATGAATCTGAGGATCATGTTTTGTCTCCCCAAACCTGTGACAGCAAAAGTGGTATGTTCAGAGTAAGAACAATAGCGCAACACCAAGTCTACAACGGAGCAAGAGCCTGCTTTTTTGAGAGTGCCATTGATGTGGTACACAGAGAGAGAGTGGGATAGAGGTCTGGTAGTTAGTCAATGTTGCTTCACATAATCAGCATTGATAAAGAGCCCCATTGCACCACTGTCCAGCAAGGCCACAATGTTCTAGGTTTGTTACGTATCTGTGGTCTCAATCTCCATGCTCAAGTGCAGGGAGTTGAATGAAGGAGTAGAGGCAACGACGTACCATCAGGGGAGGCATTTTTCCTAATGAGGGAAGCATGATGCGCAGGAGGTGAGCAGATTGGTTGAGACTTTGACCAAGAAGGTGTCTTGTACCTCAAAGAGGGTGCTCATGGTTGCTGTCATTGAAGGGTCAACAGAAGAAGATGTATTGACAGATTCTACCGACAGACAGGCAAACCAATTAGCATTAGGTGGCGGAGGCATACAACTCATCTGTCACCTAACTAAAAATCCTCTCCTGATTTTGGGAGGGGAGCAGCAGCACTTTGTATCTTCCCAGAAGTGGACTCCTCCAATGGCGCATCCAGGAAAGGCTGTCCAAGCACGTCCTTCACTACAAAGAGCTGCATCAAGAGGTCCTCCTGCTCTGTAGAGAGGTATCACATGCAAAGTGGCCAGGCTTTCCACAGTGGTGACAGAGCAAGGAAGTGGATGAATGTTGATGAGAGGTGTCAACGTCCATGGGAGCTCCTGGTGGAAGAGGATGTGGAGGGGAAACTGCAGGTGTAACTGGAGGTAGTGTGCATGCCAAAGGAGGAATAGGGAACGTGGAGCAAGCTGCTAGAGAAGTTGTGGGTCGTGGAGCTGATTTGATATATGGGGATGTTGAAGTTTGTGTTTTAGATCCATAAGCTGCCACTGATCCCGAGCCACCTTCAACCAGGTCTCAATCTGCTCATTGTTGGGGCCTTCTTCAGCAAGGTTGTCAACACACTCCATCAGAGCAGAGTGGAGACTCTCACAAAAGGTAAAACAGAACTGGAGACCGTTGAGGTATCCTGCTTGTTCAGCAAGTGCACGAAAAGAGTCAATGTACTCATCAAGGGTCTGCTTCCCTTGACCATACTGGCTAAGGTCACCAAGAGAGAGGGTGGCGGTCTGAGCAGGGTCTAGGGGAAAGAATTTGGCTCAAAATTTGCTCTCAAAAGCCTTCCAGTTTGCAAACGTACTGATGCCACGAAGGTGCCAGAAAACTCGGAGTGTGTAAGTGGAAGCTTCACCAGTCTTCATGTAAAACAAATCCAGGCTATCTTCAACATATCAGAGTCAAATATGTCACCACTGAGATGGATGTAGGGTGATGCAGGACTGAAGGAAATGCTTTCTAGCAGTGCAGTTGCCATTGTATGCATCTGGCAGCACTGGGCGTAGAATTTTACAGTGTACCATAGCAGCAGCAGCAGGAAAATCAGCTGCATTGGATCCTGATGGTGTAGGGGGAGCAGAGGGAGTAGCAAACAGAGAGAGCTCTAAGAGCATCTGAAAGGAGTTGGTGATGGTGATGGTGGTTTGGCGGAGTCTAGCAAGCTTAGGTGTATGGAGGGTGAGGGAGGCTTGGATAGTCTGCACCTGAGTCTCTAGAGCAATCAGGTGGTTCCAGGCTTTATTCTCTGGGTCAGGAGCTGCAGAAGAAGGAGCTGGAGATGCAGGAGTGGTCATAGAGAGCAAGCAGAGGCTAGAAGCAATTTGGTGGAGGAGAGACTAGTAGGGGCAAGAAGACAGGCTCAAGCAAGCTAAAGGGGGCTCCCAGACCAAAAAGAGAGACTTGTTCTGCTGTAAAGATGACCTTTGGAGGCTGTAATGCAATCACACAACTGGCAGAGGGAGATCCAAAGTCTATTGAGTACTGTACAGATACATACATGCATAACTATACATCTGTGAGGGAGATCCAAAGAGAACAAGTCTGGGGATTCTCTATGTCAGAGGCAACGCTTCAGAGGTTCTGGAAGCATGGAAACCAGCTATACAGTACACATAAGCCACACAAAAATAAGAGACAACCCTGAAAAGGTAAATCTCTAAAGACAATCAAACTCTGAAGATTGCCTTGATGCCAACACTGGGAAAGTCCGGAGTATGCCTGAAAGGAAAAATGCACAAAATGGGTAGTCCCCTGATACCGTCAGGAATCACCTTTGTTCTCATCCGCTCCTTCCTACACGTTCAAGAAAGCCAGTGATCCTTTGGTCACACTGTCAGACAAGGTGAAGGGCAAGCGTCAGGCTGAAGACTCCAGCCATTCCTCAACATCTAAGAGGAGGTGCATTGGTTTCCCCGATGTGTTAGCCTTTTTGCAAGTATTCTCGCCTCAATAGAGGCAATCTACTGACCTTGTAGAGTCTAGATCAAAGAATGTCCACTTTCAGGCCCAATTTGAGTAGCTCCTGGCTCATTTGATGGAGACGCAGGCGCAGAATGAGCACTTACACCGCAAAGCCCAGCACTTGAACGACAAGCTGGAAAAGGAGCAGAGGCATCGAGTGACAATCTCACATGCGTATGATCAGCTGTGAGGGGAATTTATGGAGCAGTGGAGGGAGTTGAGGGAGGTGCAGACAATGTTGGAGAGGGTGGAGTGATCTCCACCAGAGCAGTCAAGAAGGAGTGGGGAAGAAGACAATCAGGAGGGGAAGGAGATGAGAGAGCCCTGGAGGAGTGATCCCAAGCTGCGGCGCTTGCCTCGAGACAATCAAAGTGCGTTGATGCAAAGAGGATGGTTGGTAGAGTGGGTGGCAATGGAACAGGTGCGGTTTTTGGATAAGTCTATTTCTGTGGTTGCTGCACAAGTGCTGATCTCCCTGCACAGAAAGTATTTTGTCTGACTCGTCCAGATATACCCAGTCACCTGGCTTGTACTTGGAGGCGGAAACACGCCCATGATCATAATACCGAGCCATGTCGTCCTTTGCCTTCACCAGTGCTGCCTTGGCCTCCTCTTGTGCTGCCATCATCTGATCCACAAACTCATTAATGGACTCGTTCTCAGAGGGGTGTGTGCGGGGCTCAAAGCCCATGCAAGAGTGATACCCAGTGTTCAGAAAGAAGGGGGACATCTGAGTGGAGGAGTGAACGTGGTTATTGTATTGGAATTCCGCATCAGGGAGCAATTTGTCCCAGTTGTCCTGGCATTTGTTGCAGAACAGGTGCAGATACTGCTCCAATTCCTGATTGACATGCTCAGTCTAACCATTGGACTGGGGATGATAGGCTGTGGAAGTGTGGAGTTTGACGTTGAGGAGGCAGTAGAGCTCTCGGGTGAACCAGGATCATATCTTGCTTCCCTAGTCCTGTGACAGCAAAGGCAGCGCGTTCTGAATGTGAATGATACCGCAACACCAAGTCTACAATGGAGCAAATAGAGCCCACTTTGTTGAGAGTGCCATCAATGTTGTATACAGGGATAGGGTGTGATAGAGGTTGGGTGGTCAGCCAATGTTGCTTCACATAGTCAACGTCAATGAAGAGGCCGGTTGCGCCACTGTCCAGTAAGGCCACAACGCTCCTGGTTTGTTGTGTATCCATGGTCTCAATCTCCACATTTAAGCGCAGAGAATTGGGGGATGGAGTGTCGGCCACAACATACCATAGAGGGAGGCGTTGCTTGCCGCAGGGGCGACAAGAGCATGGTGAGCAAGAGGGGGGGGAATCGGTCGAGACTTTGACCGAGGGGGTTTTTTGTATGTTGGAGAGGGTGCTCACAGTTTCCATTGTAGAATGGTCAGCAATAGGAGATGTATTGACAGATTCTACTGATAAACAAGCAAACCGATTGGCACTAGGCAGCAGAGGTGTACAACTCATCTGTTGCCCAACTAAAAATCCTCTCCTGACTCTGGGAGGGGAGCAGCAGCGCCTTGTACCTTCTCCAAGGTGGACTCCTCCTGTGGTGCGTCCGGTGAGGACTGTCCCAATGCGTTCTTTGCAGCAAGGAGCTGCATCAAAAGGTCCTCCTGCTCTATGGATGAGAGGTATTGTACCTTCATACCCTGAGGGCAGTAGCGTGCAAAGTGGCCAGGTCTGCCACAACAACGACAGAGCGAGGGAGTGGAGGAATGTTGATGGGAGGCGTCCACATCCATGGGCACTCCTAGCGGAAGAGGGCATGGAGGGGGATGCATGGGTGCTGCTGGAACCAGGGCGCATACCAGAGGAGGGACAGGAAGTGGGGGGCAAGCCCCCAGGATACTGGAAGGCCTCGAAGGCGGTTGAGAGGCATGGAGGTGACAGAGTTTGCGTTTCAGCTCCATAAGCTGCCACTGATCATGGGCAACCTTGAACCAGGTCTCAATCTGTTCATCGTTGGGGTGCCCCTCCACAAGGTTATCAATGCATTTCATCAGAGTAGGATGTAGACCATCCGTGGAAGGTAAGACAGAGCTGGAGACCGTCAGGATATCCTGCCTGCTCAACCAGTGCACAAAAGAAGTCGATGTACTCATCCAGAGTCTGTCTACCCTGGCCATACTGGCTGAGATCACGAAGGAAGGGAGTGACTGCCCTGGCAGGGTCTAGGGGAAAGAACTCAGCTCAAAATTTGCTTTCAAACAATGCCCAATTGGTGAATGAACTCAGCCCCCCTGAGCAGCAGAAGACTCGGAGCACGTAGGTGGATGCCCGGCCCGTCTTCATATAGGACAAGACCCAGGCTATCTTCAGCATGTCCGAGTCAAAGACATTGCCACTGAGTTGGATATAGGTGATGCAGGACTGAAGGAAATGCTCCCCAGCAGTATGGTTGCCATTGTATGCACCTGGGAGTGCTGGGCATGGAATCTTTGAGTGTGCCACCGCAGGGGCCATAGGGTGAGGGGTGGCATCAGCTCCCGACAGTGCGGCGGGGGCAGGTGGAGTGGCCGAGGCCAGGGCCAGGCGCTCTAGGAGCGTCTAAAGGGAGTCGAAGATGGTGGCAGTGGTCTGGCGCAGTCCAGCAAGTTCAGTCGTATGGAGGGCAAGGGAGGCTTGGGTGGTCTGCACCTGGGTCTCTAGAGCAATCAGGCAGTTCCATGCTTTGTTCTCCAGGTCTGGGGCCATGGGAGGGGTAGCAGGAAGCATTGGAGTAGTCATAGAGAGCGCTAGGAACAGTTTGGTGGGGGAGAGACCAGTAGAGGCAAAAAACAGGCTCAAGCAAGCTAAAGGGGGCTCCCAGACAAAAGTGAGAGAATTGTTCTGCTGTAAGGGCAACCTCTGGAGGCTGTGGTGCAATCACACAACTGGCAGAAGGAAGTCCAAAGTCTATATTGAGTACTGTATAGGTAGGTACACACATGACTACACACCTGGCAGAGGAAGATCTAAAGAGAACAATTCTGGGGATTCTCTAGGCCAGGTGCAACGCTTCAGAGGCACTGGAAACGTGGGAACTAACTATACAGTACACATAAGCCACCCAAAAATAAGAGGCAGCCCCAAAGAGGCATATCTCTGAAAATGATCAAAACCTCAGAAATGGCTGGAGGTGGCTGTGCACCCATCAAGCATGCTTGTTGCTGACTAAGCATCAAGCATTCTCGATGCTCTGAAATGGACTGGGGTTGACTGGAAAGAATGGGATGGAGAAAAGGGAAATATAACAAGGAAATGGGAAAAATGGGAAGGAGGAGACATGGGCAGGGGAGAAGTGGGACCTGTAAATGGAGAACGGACAGTCCCCTGACAGAATCTGAAAGTTTGGCAGGGTCACAGACTTGTCATATTTCATTTCACATTGAAAGCAAACCTCCCATCAGAATGTCTGTGGCATCTCTCCCTGGATAGAGAAAAATACAAGACTTGAGATATTAGCACTTGAAATATCAGAGATGTATATCCTAAAGTTTTTAAGAGATCTGCCTAACAATGATGAAAGCTGATGCCATCCAAAAACTCATCCCCAACTCTCTCTTACATAAGTAACAAGAAAAAGGGTTGTGTCCCAGTCAAATGCATGTCTCTCCCACCAAAGTCGTTGCTGTCATCATGTGTGATCAGGTGATTATGAGAAATTATTCTCAATTCTTCTTCAGACTTCTAGAATCATTCATCAATATTTAGTAGCTTTGGATATTTTGTTTGTTGCCACACATTGTATATGGCTATCACTCTTGCTACATATATAAATGCCCACTTATAACAGCTCTTAAGTTTGACTTGGTCTGATCTGATTATCACATCTTTGAGTTGAAATTCTTGCTCTGCTACCTTCTCTGCATTTGCTATGCTTCTTTGCATCTTGTGCTTACTGCATTTATTTCTTTTCAACTGCCATTTGCTACCTGTTTCCTACTACTCAAACAGTCCATGCTCCTTGTTCCTCAACAACTACACTCCTTGTTGGTCCACATCCTGCAACCATTCCTACTCCTTCAATGGTTCACACTCCTCTTCTGCATTAGTCCACATTCCTCAATGGTCCACACTCCTTCAACAATCTCTGCTCCTCTAATGGTCCTCACTCCTCTTCAATCTTCATCTCTCTAACAATTTTCAAATCTCTGATCTGTGAGGTTTTTCAAGTCCAAGCCTCACCTCTGCAGCAATTTTCAAGCTTCACCTCTGTGTACATCAATTCACTCTTTGCCTCTACAACAACTTTCAAGCCATGCCTCTGTGACAATTTTTGTCCCTCATTTCTCAATGACGACTTTTGCTCCTTGTCTCAAAGACAATTTTTGCTTCCCGTCTCCCATCTCAAAAACAATTTTTGCTCCTCATCTCTGCAACAATTTTTGATCCTCATATCTATGACAATTTCTGATCTTCATTTCTGCAGTGATTTTCACTCATTGTCTCTGCAGTGATTTTCACATGCCTGTCTTTTAGCATTGAATTATCATGTTTCCCTTGATTAAATTTCCATGTGTCACTTCTTGCATATTAGATGAAGAAGATTGTCCTCCATTCAATGCAAAACATCTACCAGAGCATTTTCCTTTGTTTTATAACTTACTTTATTATCCTAAATTACATCTTCATTTTTTTCGATTAAGTGACACAGTTTCTGATTGGCTTGTTGCTATATTTCAAGAATCAATGCCTCATTTTAAACTCCTTTCCTATTTCTTAAATGGTTTTTTTTTTTTGCAATACAAATCTGCAATTTTTCATCTCTCTAGATTCTTTTGATATTTGTTCTCATTATTTTCATCCTAGATACTATGTGCGGTCTTTTTCTTCTAATAATGATCAAAATTCTTCTATTCAACATCATCCAATTTGGTTTTATTACAGTAAGCAGCATTATGCTTCATCTTTACTTGACTTGAATTTCAAGATGCTATCTGATAGTATTGTTATTCACACTTTGCGCCCCAAACCTTGAACAAAAGCTGCATATATTGATTTTCTTGTAAGTCGTTTTATGAAATTTAGACACCAATGCCATTTTAAATCTCTTCAACAAATTGCAACCTCTCTTGATTTACCCATGACTACTCCTTTGTTTGATCTTTATTATAAATTATTATTGCAGACTTTTGGTGAAGTTATTGCTTGTGCTTTAACTTTGCCTGAAAATCCTTTTAGCAATGCACAATATGAAAATGAACATTCTGAACTATTGCAAGAATTGTCAAATAAAACTACTCTTAATCAGAGTCCTATTAGTTCAAGACATTTTTCTAAATCTTTATTGTGGTCCACACTTATGCAATTGCACTCTTCTTGTTGGCCTATATTTACTAATAGCCATTCTAGTATGGCATCTGCTATTATCTCAAGTTTTTGCTTATGATGCTCTAGTCTTATGGCATTCACTATTGATCAGATTCATTCATATATTGCATGTTATAATTCAAAGCTACTTAACTCATTTCAGCACTATTTAGTGATTCTGTTTATTTGCTGCTAGAATAGAATATGAAAGTAATTTTTATCTGTTCTTACTCTTGCTTAAGACAAACACATCAAACAAAGTTCAAAAAGTTTGCACTCAGCAAAGTGGGAATTGAAAACAAAATTGACTATTAAAGAGCATAATAAAATTGTAAAGGATTAGCCACCTTTGCTTGATGATGATCTTCTTATGAATTGTGCTGCTAATTATCAAAAAGCTACAACTTGGGTTCCTTTTAAAGTTTGTGCTGTTTGTGCCTGACAATAAAGTAAGTCTCCTATAAGTTCAATTTTAATATCATCATCACAAGATGTTAAAGATTTGAATCTTGATATTTTAAAGATATTTGATAACCGTTGTCACAACACATTTTCCAGTCTCTCTTCTGAATGCACAGGTTTAATGCTAGATTCTCAAGGATTTTCAGATCAGTCTTCTAACCTGATTCAGATTTGCCATGATTGTTCTGTAGATTTAGAAAAGCAGACTATACTTAAGTCTGCTTTGGCTCATAATCTTTATAGAGAAAACTTCCTGATCAGTTTGCTGATTTAATATAGGTTGAAGAAATAGCATATGCTATTTATTGTAATTCTGTATATGTAACACGCATTTATCAATGATCTGATCCTAAACAATCTAAAGTATTTCACGGTAATACATGTGCACATGATATGAACATAGTCTCAACTGCTTCTGTTTTACCTTATACACCTGACTATGTCAGTGAACTCCTTTCTATAGTGTTGATTGGTTCTGGACAATATAAATCTCATTGTTTGAAAAATGTATTTCGAGTTTGCAAAAATAAAATATGGGACTTTCTCTATTGGTTAAAGTACAAAGCTAAAAATTCTTTATACACAAATATTGGATTAAATAAGAAAACTTTGAATCTTTATCCTGATGATGATGCTCTTCCTAATTGATAGTTTGGTAGATCTAAATGATTGTTTTCCTCTTATGGTGAGTAGTACTGAAAGAGCACTTAGATTAGCTAAAGATCCTGTTGCAGCTGCTGATTTTTTTTTGAATTTGCTATTCAATGTATATTTGAACATCTTTTTGGATGGAATTTTGATAAAGGGCTAAGTACATCTAAAAGAGGAATTTTAGACCATTTATCTGCTTTTTATGGCTGCAACAAATTAACAGAGCGTGGTCAGTGGCATGCTCATTTTTTAATTTAGTTAATTGGTGCTCCAAATCCTAGTGATTTTCATGATCACTTAAAATCAGAGCCTGGTTTTGATAAGAGAATCTTTACTTTTTTTGAAAGTATTATTCATTATCATTTTCCTGAAATTGAACTCTGCATTGATTCAAATTATGAACCTTGCATTGAGCATCCACCTCATGTTCCACCACCTTCTTCTTGTACAAAAACAGATATTCAATCATAGAAAGTTCTTTTAGATGCTGAAATAAAAAAAATGTGAAGAATATCACCAATACCATAATTGCCAAGCTGTTTGCCACAAGTATGAAAATAAGGATCACTGCCGCTTTCAGTTTCCACATGACATTATATCTGAATCCAGATTTGATCTTGATCCAAATCTTATATATCTTGCATGTAAAGATCCTATAAATTATTTCAATCCAATTATTTTAGTATATTGTCACCATAATCATGATTCAAAATGCATTCTTTCAGTTCAAGCTGCAAAAGCTGCTATGTATTATATTACTGATTATATTACAAAGATGGATTTAAAAACATATCAAATCCTATCTCTTTTTTCTTGAGCTGTTTTACAATTTTTTAATACTACAAAAGAAAACTTTTATCAAGTTCAAGTTAAGACTTTGCTCCATAAATGCTTGTCTCAATTAAATAAGCAGCAACAAATTCATGCATGACAAGCAGCTTGGTATATTAGAGGAAATAAAGATAATTTTTCTTCTCATCAAACTGTTCCTATGCTATCTAATTTATGAATGCATCATGTTGATTCTAAATTTCTTTCTACAAACACAGATAATCTTAAAGTTATAGAAAATAATGAAGATCTTGATGATATTGAACCTGTTCTTCTTAAGATTTCTACAGATTCAAAAGGTAATCTTTTTAGAAATACATAAATTAACCTTTATATTTATAGAGATAATAATTTAGCTGATATATGTTTTTATGATTTTGTTTTATGCTTTAGAATTGAACTTATAAGTAAAATTACAAATAAAAATCAAGATAAAGCACACTTAGGGACATTCAAGCACTGGAAATTAGAACCACCTCATTCTTTATGTCATACTCATCAATTAGTTGAATATATAAACTTCGAGTGTGGAGATGGTAATAAGTTGCTTGTTCCTCGTGTATGTGGTATTTCTATTCCACAATTTAGTCATCCTGACTATCACCTTTTTATGTTAGCTCATTTTAAACCTTGTAGTTCTAATAATCCTCTTATCCACAAAGATCAATCTATTTCAGATGAATGGTCTCTTTTTAATTTTTCTTCTCAAAGCAAGACTATTACGCATGATTGAGAAGCTATTTATGAATGTCAGGATGAAAGAGATGCTGAAAGACTTAGAAAGAAAGAACAAGCTTTAAAAGAATCTCAAACTTTAACTCAACTTGCTGCTTTTGATTCAGACTTGCTTGATTTATCTACTGGTGATGTTAAATCTGCTGAATCAGATTTTGTGTTAGCTCAAGATTTATTGCTTTTACAAAGTTCTAATTGGTTTTCTCAAAATATCCCTATGCATTCTAACAGTTCAAATAATGATTTACGTAGTCTTTCTTCTTCTAATTTAAAAAAATGGAAACAATGAAATCAAACACCAAGAATCAGTTTTGAAAAGTAAAAGGCGTAATGCTCTAGATCCAAATAACCCTACTGTATCTTCTATTTCAATTCCAGAAACTTTGATTTCTTCCTCTTTAGATTAGCGATGAAAACACTAATCAACCTTATGTGTTGCCTACAGAAAATATCCATGTCAATGATAACATCAAAGTTGAATCACGCTCTGAACTTTTAGCGCCGATTATCTCACAAGAAACATTGAATGAAAAGCAAATCTTTGCTTTTAAAATCTTTGCTAATACTTTCTTTAAACACATAGATGATGAAGCAGAAGGTTTGAATAAAGTCAACATATATAAATAATTTTGTTCAGCCAACTATAAGCGCATCACAATTTCAAATTTAATTTTCGACTGTCAGAGTCGGGGACTGGCGCTCGCGCCGCTACGATTTCATATCTAGTTGGACGACAGTATGTGCCACTACTAGTATCGCCGAGTGATCGACCTCCGGGATAAAACAATCCCGCGCCTTATTGAGAATAAGTAAAGGGAAGCAAGTGCTAAGGCGTCGCCAGCTACTACTTATTGGCGCCAGAAGTCGAAACATTGGTCGATAAGTTGCATTGTGGTTCATGTCCTTGACTATGGTATTTTCATACGAGCAGTGGCATACTACATAAACTTCGTCACGGTCCGAGTCATAAGTTTTCATCTTTCCCAACTGCAATGTGTTCAATCATGGTATGTATCAAATTCAAGTTGGCGGTTCTATCTTCGACAGTCTTTCCGCGAACGCTTCTTCCATTCTATGGTGAAAGCATCATCCGTTCTCACCGTGCTTCCAGTAACCTTAGGGTATGTGACTTACCTGCACTATTATCTCCAAGTGTCCCCTCGAAATCCAAGAACACACTGCTCCATTTATAAACTTGAGCCGCCACAAGTGCCTCCTCCTAAATATAGTAGTGGCGCCATTTGATCTCTCCATTTGCCACTAAATTTTGAATATTAATTGATGTACTTAGTAACATGTATCAATCTGTTCCCCCGTGGGATCCAAGAGGTACATATTTACGGATTAGGTGCGGTACTTTTTAGTCTACGTCTATTCAATAGCCATCTAAATAACACATGAACTACAATCTACTTATCTGCAACGATATACTGAAGAGCAGGGGATTAACTAATACACAGGACAGATTAGAGATCAAATATATAACGAGGAATCAAGGATTCCACATCTTGTTGGTAACAAGTTTAAGGAGCTCAGCATCGCTCACGGAACGTAAATCAGTCGAGCGATCGACACCCTAGCACAGCATTAGTGGATTCATTACGGAAATATAAAACAATAAATCGCTCACCGCTTTCTGGGCGGCACGAATGACCCGCAAAGCAATATGAGCACTAATTTCGCGTACTAGGCGGAACAGTGTGAGCTCCGGTGTCATTTTAGATGCTTAAGGGAAAAAGGCAACGCACTGCGCTCAATTCGGGGGTATAGAAGGCCCATGGAGTGTTCCTCTTCGGTTAAAGAGCCGGCGAGCCCGAGAGAGGAGGCCTCCACCATGCTATCGGTAACGGAGGTGGCACGTGAGAGGATGGCACCGAGACCCAAACCTGGAGAGGGTGATTCATGAACGGCATAGACCTTGCAGGCAGACTAAACATACCAGGGAAGATATACATATTGTTGCCTTGCCCCGGATATAGAGTCATATCATTGTACTCTATTTCAGGGAAAGGTGAACCGGAAGCGAAAAGGACTTGGCCGTTAGTGTAATTGACCGCGTCTTGGAATGAACACTCGGATAACCGGACGGGATTGGAGAGGGGGAAGATGATGGGACGCGGGTTGATTGCTGCCATGGCTTGGATGACATTGGGGGTAAAGGCGTTCTGGGAAAATAAATATCAGAGATAAGGATCGCACGAGCAGAATATTTATCGTTACCGAGACAGTGGAAAGGCCGAGTAGAGCTGTAGGCTGCACATACTCGATAATGTCAATGATATTGGTAAGGGGAGGGCCGCTGTAATCCTTGCGAGAGAAGACTACGAGGGTTTGGTGAGTAATGGTTGATCTCAAGGACAAACGAGCATAGTCTCACATTTCTTGTGCTCAGCCATAGGACCACGAGCGTCGAAAACGAGACCTTGAGAGTCAATGAGCCAGATACGTTCTCGCGCTTGATCATGGGAGAGGCCGTTGAGAGTGAAGAAGCTCATCAACTGCATTGCTACACCAACACCTGCAGAGCCTGCACCAAAGAACAGGATACGATGATCGGTTATGGGACGCCCAGAAGCTGCGGAGGAGAGTCTTGCGGCATTGATGAGGCCAGAGAGAACGACAGCACCAGTCCCTTGGATATCGTCGTTGAACACAGCATACTTGTTTCTGTATCTTTCAAGGTACATGAAAGCATTGTCTGTGGAGAAGTCCTAGACATACTGTCAACATCATCACTGCTTATTTATACATGACGACATACCTCAAATTGGACAAGAAGCTTAGGGAACGCCACCGACATCTCATGCATGAATTCGTCCATGAATTCTGTCATTTCTGAGCCTGTGATCCTCTTCTGGCAAAGCCCGAGGTAGAGTGGATCATCCAAGAACTTCTGATTGTTTGTACCAAGATCAAGGCATATAGGAATTGCAGCAGAAGGGCGGATTCTAGAAAGAAAGAACACAGATGTCAAAAGGATGCTCGAAATTACCGATTTGTAGAATCAATACTTACCCCGCTCCGGCAATGTACAGGGAAAGTTTGCCGACTGAGATGGGCATTCCATTCACGCCAAGATCACCCAGTCCTAGTATACGTGAGCCTGAATTGAGCAATCCACGGTAAGTTGACGTCACGGCAAAAAGACTTCGATGATATCACAAACCATCTGTTACGACAGTAATTCTAGCTTCGTCAATCTTTGGCCAATTCCTGATAACTACTCCATTTATTAGCCTTGGATGACACGGTGTCTAAAGAAGGGGTTACCTTCCCGAATCTTGCCCCTATCTTTAATGGAGATGAACTAGTACGGAATCTAATTGGTTTGGTGCAGGAGTAAAGGGCTGTAGTACCCACCAGACCCTCCGGTCGTCGGTAGATATGCGAATATTGTAAGCAAGCATCGCCAACCGTTGGGGTGTACAGAATGGGGGTGAATTCAGACATATACTGAAGGCATAGCTTGTACAACATTGAAGGGTTCTGCTCCTTCAGCATTGACAGGTATATGTATTTCTCGATGCTCTTATCCTTCGATCGCAACTGGTCAAGACAGCGAAGAGCATGGACATCATCATTAAAGGCCGGAGGGATCAAGCCAGGTTTAGGTCTGGGTTCAGCTGTCGAATGGTTGGACGTGAGTCATACATTCGAACGGCGAATTGAACAACGCTGTACGAACGTTGGGGAACCACCTTGAGCTTTTGAACGCCATTGGACCAGTAAGGAGTAAGAGTTATCGTCATAGCTATTGTAAATGGGTATCAAGCAGATGTCTAGAAAGAAGGGAAAGCTAAAGGGAAAATGAAAATTTAAGCCAGTCATGGTCTGATCAATCATTTTTATAAACGAAGCGTACCGCCCCATTTCCGTCCGCGATCCATGTTTGGCTTTTCTGGCGCTCATTTTCGGCTCCTGATTTGATCATGAGTCGCGGCAGGTCGCGGCAGGTCGGTTGCCCTGGAGTTGGCTGCCTAGGACCCTGATTATCACGACAAGCCCATTTCTTTCAAAATCAAACAATGGTCGAACGCGCTTGAGTCGTAAGTAGTAAAGATCGTTTGTTGGACATACGTAGCAACGATCCAGATGTAAGATAAGTACAGTTGATGGAATGCGAGTTTTTCTGTCAGGTTTGGGATTGGCGAGCGGCCCACAGATCATGACCGTCTCCAAGGAGATGGATCAGTACTGAGTGTTTCGAGTTGGCAAGCATTCATGATATCGTTCTCGAACGCAGGATACGGCTAGGAGTATCAGCTGTATCTGTTGCGCAACTCTGAATGCCAACTTCGATCAAACATGTCAGTTGTCTACGAAGGCTCCTTAAAAAAACAGGCGAGTATCAAGCATAAGTTCAATCCATCGAAATTGACGGCTTGCTCGTTGTCGGAAGTTGGTCGGAAACGGAGACGGATATCGCAACGCTCTTCCTCCACGTGCACGTGGCTTCAAAAAATGATGCATG
>JAGGAX010016729.1:0-24079 GCA_017657335.1 Termitomyces titanicus | reverse complement strand
TGTTCCCTGGCACGTTCAAACCGTATCCCGCCTTTCTTTATAATCATATGCACGCTGCATCGTTATTCGATCTCAACATGAAGAATCGTGAATAAACAGAGGAGACTATGGTAAAGTGACCACCTGACGACGTTGTTCGAGTGCATTCTTTAACCTTTCTGTGGTATGACAAGGCTGCCGCGTGCAGCTCTTCATACGGATATCCCAAGCCAAATCATTCAAACACACATATGGACAAGGAGATTATTCTAGACCCTGGGTCTTCTGGTCATTTCTCCGAGTCCGAGTCTCGCACTACGATCTCCCTCGCTTAGTAGGTTCGAATACACTATTTTCGAGAAAGAGAGGGTCCGGACTTGATTTCTTCATAGATCTTGAAGCTTACAAGGTTCACATGCATGTACATCCAGTTTACCGGCTTTCCGGCAGCTGGCGTTTGCCTACGTCGCCAAAAGTCCAAGCTTGAAGAAACATCGCGCGGTCACAAACAGGTGGTCGTCACAGATACCTGATTCAGACGACGACCACATGAGCAGAAGCGTCAGGTTACAGGTAGCCTTTCCAGAAATTACCCATCCCCATCGCAAGGCACGGATCATTCCGTGACAAGAATCCTGTATGTACGAGAACCAGGGGCCTAAGTACTGAATCGCCGGTACCTGTAGGCAGGATTACCTCATCGCGCGGTGTTGAGGACCTCCCCAGCTTCTACGAGCTGCGCATTGAAGATCTCCTTGTGGATTGAATTCATTGCCGTTTCATTAGGAGCACGGAAGAGCGGGCTTCTCCCAACCTTTACCTACCTCAGGGAAACCAGTCTTATCTTGCAAGCTTCGAGGATCGAGAGAGTTACTTAGGGTTTTGGGGTGCACACAGATAACTGACCAGACCCGATCTAAATTCTTCCGAAGCCTCAAGGTCCCCGTTAATTCATATGTGAGTATATGGTACACACGGGAACGGATTTTACACATCTCTTCATATGCACAATGACCTATCTGCGACGTCATGGCATCTTTTTGTACATTTCCACCCTCATTGCAGATCAGGATCTGTCTTAACGGGTTAATGTGGCTCACAGGGAATCACCAGGCCATGAACCGCATATCCCGCGGTTCACCAAGATAATGGATGGGTTCAAATATCTCGGTTGTGATCTCGTTCATACTCACGCCGCTTGTAGAGTGGGATAATGCAAATTGTCCAACGCCAACGCCACTGCATGGCTGATTAAGATACAGTCGGTCTATCACCCCTCGGCGAGAATAAGGGATGTCTCGGGACCATTGCTTTCAACAAAGTATCAGAATATCTCGACGATCTCATCTCCGCGATGCTCCCATTCTGTATGGTTTGCAAGGAGTGGTTTCAGATTCGCTTCAAGTTAGATTGAGTAAAGAAAGGTCCCCAGACTTGTGTTTGACGGTGTCACGCGGATGACGGCCCTGGGTTGATACATATTTCTTTCGGTCTGGACAGAAAGCGCCTTCCTTTCTAGCGCCCTCGCGCGATCAACCCATATAGGCGAGTGCGGCCCGGCGGGAACCCTAAGTGGTTCACAAACTCATTGCTTTCAATGCCGCGCATACGATTCTGGATTCTGATCAAATTGAGTCCATAACACGGTTCTATACGAGACCGGTCTTGGACTAGTTCGTTGTCACTCCAGAACCGCGGTACTCCCCCTTGTCCCGTCCGAGAAGGATGGAATCTCGGATTTTTGCGAGCTTTGGAGAAGTTTCTCAGAGGCGCCTACCGCTGCAGGTATCTAGTTTCTCGTATTGGCTCTCTTTAGAGGCGCCGCGGAGGTCGTAATTTGTCAAATCTCTTGCACGTGCTTCGGCCCGGAGTTCCACTGAGTCATGCCCCCCCCCTCGCTTCGCCATCCTTGCTTTCAGCGGACATCGGTACGCCGCTCCTGTAACCGCTTTTTCGCGAACGATTTCTGATGGGGTACAGCGTGACAATTTTAAGCGTGTAAGGGATTCAGGGTACTAAGTAGTTTGTTTGTACCCCGACTGGTGTGCCTGCCTGGTGTTTTTGCGTGGCTGCTCTCCCCCGGCGCTTGCCGTTGCGAAGCTTCGCAGCTGTAAAAATGGGTCTACTTATCGAATCAGGACTGAATTATTACTATGTATTGCTATCCTTGATATTAACCTAGAGCCTGACGTGTGCTTCTTTGCGCCGATTGCGCGCAAAGGCTTTTTCAAGGATAGCCTCGATGTCGCAGGTAAGATATATGCTTTGGATGCGCGGGTACATGGGCTGTACCAGAGTTTTAGACAATCTACGTAGTGCGGCGCGAACACTGAACTCTACAAAAGGTAGTTGTATAGTCAAGATCAGGGTATGGACAATACGCGTGTCTTAAGATCCGAGGCACCGCGATCAAAATATATTTCACCTCGACGGCGTGTCCGCATCAGACGGCTTAGACTTCCATTATCGCACTAAGCTTGAGGATAAAAGGTATCGTTATTATTGTGCAATGTGAATGTGCGATATGTTATGTACCATTGACCGAAAAACTTTCCGAAACCATCCACATACGACATGCGTATCCCTTTGATGGTCCATACTCATTGTGTTTTGACACAAGCAAGCCCACGTCCCTGAGATGCAACAAGGCGCCGCCAATCACCGTCCCATCCAACCCTTAAAGCCATGTAAGCTTAGATCGGGGAGGGCAGATCTCATAACTTACCCCGTCAACAACAAGCAGCTCTCCGCAGACATACTGGCTGGCATCGCTAGCAAGAAAAACAACGGGTCCAGCAAAGTCTTTCGGATAGCCCCATCGTCCTGCTGGAATTCGTTCGGAAATTTGGCGCATACGAGTAGGGTTGCTCATGAGTTGCTCGTTCCTTGTTAGACATTGATTAATAAACGAAACGAGAAAACGGAGAAAAAAAAGACGTGGCAAGGATGCATTAGCAGCCGAGTTAGGGGACATTACTAGCTTGACCGGAAACGAGGAAATTATAAGATACCTACATCTCTGTGTCGATATAGCCAGGGCAAATCGCGTTGACTTGGACATTGTGCTGGCTCCATTCGTTGCTAAGGGCCTTTGTGAGCTGTCCTAGAGCACCCTTCGCAGATGCGTACGCAGGGACGGTCAGGCCACCCTGGAAAGTGAGCAGGGAGCAGAAATTGATGATCTTGCCACGACGATGAGGAACCATGTGCCTCCCCGCCGCCTGGGAAAGCAACCAAACCGACTTGAGGTTCACGTTGATTACCTGCAGGAACGCTCAACATTGTGTGGACCCACAGCGTTGAAAGAGTTCATACATCGTCCCAATCGCTTTCGGAGAAATGGGTACTCGGTGATCGCCGTTGAATACCCGCACAATTGACAAGAACGTGGATGTCGCCACCCATTAGATCGAGGGCGGTCTGGAAAAGGCCTTTCACCGCTGTGATATCACTTAGGTCACAGTAGGCGATTTTGGCCACAGCACCGAGTGCATGGATGGCGTCCAGAGTCTCAGTGTTGGGTGGCGTTCCTTGGGGGGTCTTGCGCTGAACAAGGCAGATAGAAGCACCTGCTTCGGCCAAAGCGATGGCACAAGCAGCGCCGATACCTGGAGATGGAGGGAATTAGTATGATATCCAAAAGGGTCACCAGTGGCGAAAAGGGGACAAATTGAGATAACGCGCACAACTGACCACGGGTTCCACCAGTTAGAAGAACATTTCTCCCCTTGAGTGAGAAGAGAGCTGGGCTCGGGACGGAGGGCGTACGATCCATGGGCAATTAAGAGAGACAGAATTAAGGGCCAACGGGACGGCGAGGTGAATATTTGTTTGTATCTATAGGGGCCTGGGGAAGAGATCTTCCCCGCACGGGAGATCGCACCGGACATCCGAGGGAGATGGAAAACTGTTTGGCCGACGAGATGGGGATCTCAAAGGGGTCACACGTCCGGCAGCCCGGTCCGCGCCCGATCTCCTGTCTCAAAGCACACCAATAATTATTCGAAACTTTCCTCAGTCAATCAGAACTATAAAAGCCCAAGTTGTCCAATGCACTTTTTGTTCTTCACCCCTGTTCGCCGATATGTCTCCCGTTGCACTCCCTTCTCATGATGTTGCTGTCCTCTACGGCCCCAAGGACCTCCGCGTTGAGCAGCGTTCTGTCTGGCCCCCATCACAAAACCAGGCCCAGGTCGCCGTTGTCTCTACTGGTCTCTGCGGAAGTGACCGTATGTCGCATTTATGGCTGTGGTTGCATGAGCTCATATATGTCCTTTGTAGTCCATTACTACATGCATGGCAGGAATGGCGACTTTGCCGTCCGGGCACCGCTCGTTCTCGGCCACGAAGCCGCCGGTATCGTCACCGCCGTTGGGCCCGGTGTAAAACATCTTGTTCCTGGCCAACGTGTCGCAATCGAGGCAGGCGTCTATTGCAGAACCTGTGACTTTTGTACAAAAGGTCGCTACAACCTCTGCAAGGGCATGAGGTTCTGCAGTAGCGCCGCCGTCTTTCCTCATGCGGATGGCACTCTCCAGAGCCGCATGAATCATCCTGCCTTTGTCCTTCATCCGTAAGTTTATCTCTAGCTAATTTATTATTACATGACTAATTAGCCGCATCTACAGTCTACCTGATCACTGTAGTTTCGAACAAGCAGCCCTTGCGGAACCGCTGTCCGTTCTCATCCACGCATCACGTCGCGCTAACCTATCGTCCGGCCAATCTGTCCTCGTCTACGGTGTTGGAGCTATCGGCCTCCTCGCATGCGCTATAGCGAACTCTCTTGGTGCCTCACGAGTCGTAGCAATCGACATTAACCAAACACGGTTAGACTTTGCGCGAGCCAATGGGTTCGCCTCCCAAACATTCTGTCTGCCCCCTGCCGACAGGGCAAAAACAACCGATGAGCAGCTCCGCCGCGCGAAAGAAAACTCCCAGGCGGCATTAGCGGAGTTTGATGCTCCAGCTGGCTTCGACGTCGTCTTTGAATGCACCGGTGCCGAGCCCGTCATTCAAATGTCGGTGCACGTAAGTATTTACCCCACTATCAGACACAGAAGCTTATTGACATCTTCGCATCTCAGACGGCAATGACCGGTGGCAAGGTCATGCTTATCGGGATGGGCACGCGGAACGTCGTCCTTCCCCTTTCAACCGCTGCCCTCCGTGAAGTCGATATACAGGGCTCATTCCGCTATGCCAATACGTACCCGGCGGCACTAGCTCTGCTAGCTTCCGGCAAACTAAAAAACGTCGAGAAGCTCATCACACATCGATTCCCCTTACAGGAGACCAAACGTGCATTCGACCTCTTGTCTCGTGGACAAGACGAGGACGGCAATATGGTGCTCAAAGTCATGATTGAGTCGTCATAGCAAATAACCACTATATGATTTATCTCCTCTATCGTTATACATAGACATGGATTCTGGACTTTCACATACTACATATTTTCTCTTCGGCCGCTATTGGTCTTGTGGACATCTATTTTTTCTTCTGTCGTCATTATTGCATATGGGTCACCTGTATATCTAGTACCAAAATCGAAAACTATCGAACTTTCAGATCTGCGTTCTCCGCTAATGGACCTGGTCGTATGATCCCTGACTGTATCTATCTCTCCCGTACGTACGTAAGTGGGACACCTATCGTTCCATATCATCTTGTTTTAATACCATATACATCATCAACCCGAGCGATTGGCTCCGCTCGGACGTGCGTACAGATTTAGATGTCAGTCAATAGAGAGGACGGTTCAATGGCAGACGTAGTGGCGGAGCATTTATTCACGAATGAATGCTAAATACTCACAAAATATCAGACCTGGATCATGGGAGCAATTATGGACCAAGAAGGGGCGAATAAAGAATTGAACCCCGCTTCAGGGAAGAAGGGAAAGCAAGACTCAGTCGCACACATGGCCGGCCCTGTTTGTTACCAGGAGTAAGACACGGTTACTTCTCTATACGTGTGCGTCGGTGGTACGCCACATTCGCACAGTGCGTTTGCCATCTATCAAGCCTTGAGTATTCCTTCCGAGATTCCGGAACTTTAGTGCTCACCGTGACGATGTTTGATTAATCATTGATTCGGAGAAACTAGTGGAGTCTTTCACAACTTCGCTTCAATGGTGCGTCGAAGCTCATTGTATATATTGACAATGGGGGTGTTCTCCGTTGGTGGGACACCCAAACACGAACAACTCGAATCTGTTATGGAAAAATAGAAAAGTGACGTGAGACAGGAAGTAACGTCAACAGCAGAACACCTCAAGTCAACTGATGAGAAAAATCGAACGACACACGACAAGTTCTGACACCACTATTCGGGAAAAGGATCCGAGTACCCACAACCACCTATCCCCCAGCGTCTCGTGTTACGGTGTTTATGTTTATGACGACATCGTCACCCCCAATATATTTTTGGTTGCGGCTTCCCGCGAACCGTTCTTTGATGGGCAGTTGCAGTGAGGCTGGCCTCTGGCGATTTGAAACTTCAGACTAATCGTGGGGAAGAAACGACGACTGGTGGTCTTCTGAATGCAGCTGTGACAAGGTCTTCTTTGAAAGACTGTGAGATCTTCTTGTCCTTGTCGACATTCCATCTACGGTGATCTGCATATCAGGATAGCCAACAGGAGAAAACTTTGAATAGACCAAGCACCTTGTTGCCCGATGTAGCCGAGCGGACCGTGATATACGGGCCTAACACTGGAAAAGCCAACCGCCAGGGAAAGGCAATAATTTTGAGTCACTAGTGATGTCAAGAACATTTCTTGAGCTTCAGAGAGGATACTTCTCAATGTCCAGAGGAGAGGCAAGAATCCGCTTAGTACGGATAACATTGGGCGACGAGAGAACAAAAAAAGCATCTCAGTCCAGAAGTTTCTCGATGGGCGTACGATCACCTAAGTTGATCACCCAAGTTGAAGAACTTCTATTCTCCAGATCCCAGATCCAAGTCATGCGAATATAAACCACAACAATGATCCGTGCACTCACACAGGTTGATGAAGCTTAATTGTAGGTCTTCTCTAAACGAGGACATTGTGGAGTCAAAGTTATCTGAGACACGGCAATCTACGTGAACAATCGGCGCGTCACTTCCTCCCAGATCGCGACTGGATTGTTGACACTAGATGAGATTGCTGAAGTCAGACGAAGATGGAACGTGGGAGCGAATTTCAGGGCCCTTACAGGTTACCGGAAAGAGGTAAGTTGAGAGTTGCGGGATGGTCTTGCCATTCTGAACAGAAGGAAAAAAGAAATGAGTATCAACTACGTTCGAGAGCCCATACAGCCGGCAATAGGCACGCCAAAGTCAACATTTACCTTCAGGTCGAGTAGGATCGTCAATTCCAAAGCCTAGTCTCCACGTAATGCTTTGTATACCGTTAACCAACCTGGGGCAAAAGAAGAATAGATAAATATTAGTGTATTAGTGTCCCATATGACGAGTTGAAAGGAAGCAAGTCTCGGATTCCTCCGGATAGGCTTAGCGCTCGCGTGGGAAGAGAAGACCAGGGACAGGCGAACAAAGGTAACAGAAAAGGACGTACAGGTCAGGTGGGGCAAGGTAGTGATTTTTGAGATGGGTTGTCTAGGTCATGAGTCGATGGCATCAGAAACCGTGGGCAAACGCTTCGTTTCAGGGTACATGCCTTTATCTCAGAGTCAATCGTTGAGAAGTCTGTCGACTGGCCACCGACAGTACCGCAATATTGCTGGACGGTATCCTTTTTGCCGCCGACAACGACAGTCCTGACACCTTCTTCCTTGGACATGGTGACCTAGGCCCGAGGTCCGATCGTGAGCCTACCAAGTGCGTCTTCTGATGACTGCTTCAAAACTTACACTGAACAGTGAACAAGAACTTGCACATCTGGCCAATGAAGTGAGTCACTGATTTCTAAATACAGCGTGACCTGCGCACCTGCCGTTTGACACGATTATCACCTTGGTGGGGTCGAAGAGGGCGAATTCCGGAGCGTCACCAGAGAACCCAGCAGGTTGACATTCCTGGCCCAATCTACCCTATTCTAAGAATTTCACTTATAAAATTTGAAATAATGAGTACCTCTGACTGAATGCATCTTGGCGTCCATTGATAACTTTTTCCACCGGGGGCTGGAGCCAGTCATCATCTGGAGCAAAGGGAACATTGTTCGCATTGTTCCACTGCAAAGGATTGTAGAGCAGCGCAAAATTTGGGTCTGAAACGTTCCCATTCACGATCTGCTCAACGATCAGCTGTGCAAGGGGTCCGTCCCGAGTTTCGGTATCTAGCCCAGCTTGGGGAACCGTGGTTGTTTTTGGACCAACAATCTTTTCGGATGGAAAAGTCAGAAAGCGGGATCACGGTGCGAGCTTGCGTGACTTACGATCCGATGAAGCCACTAATGTCCAGTACCACATCAGTCAAAATGGTTAATGTATCGAAGTTGTTAATGTGGCAGGTAAGCTTACATGAGCCGCACAAACGAAGCCCCCGCCATTGTTCGTCTATAGCGCAGGCTAAGTTCCTGTTTCATCCGGAGAAAGGAGTCTTAGAGACGCACCACATCAACGATCAACTGTGTTGCATTCCGAGATTTCAAAGAAAGTAGTCCTGCCAAGAGACTGTCTAGGAAGGCGAAGTAATCCGAATCTGCGAAGCTTCCAAGGGCAAGTACACCAGTTTTACCGTCCTTTAAAAGATAGAATTGGGCCGCAGAGCGACTTCCGGGTATATATGGCAATGGTGGAACGAGAGTCGGTGGAAGAACGATATCAGACACGGGAGTGTCATCCAGAATGACGTTCACAGGATGTTTCCGAGCAACTGAAGCCGGGATGGCCTGTTGTTGCTGGAATCTTGCAACAGGGCGTTCCATAGAGTCAGCAGCAGAGGTGGTTAGAGAGGATTCATAAAAATCGAATCCGTTGGTTCCGTCAACGGCGGCACAATTGTTGCTCAGGTAAGTAGATGTGTTTGTAAAAGCCTCGATCGCGCCGATTCTAGAGCGGTAAGGAAGCTGACAATGAGAGAGTTTAAGGTTGGTTAAGCGCATGGATGTGGGATGTGGATACACAACTCACAACGACGGTTTCGGAAATGTTATGATTAATGCGCTGAATGGTTAGAACGACCTGGTCATTGATTGGAAGTGCTTGTTGCGCAAAGTTACCCAGAAGATACGTCCACCCGGCGGAAGTTACTGCGTAACTCGAGAAAAATCTGCTTTTATGTCGCAATTTTTCACAATAAACAAGACGATGAGACAACGCACCCATTTTGACGGGTTGTCAAGGCTTGGTAACTTCCAGCAATCGCTGCATTTGCATTGATAGCATCGAAGGGGGGGCGACCATTGATCAATAGAACTTTGGCACCTGAAAGCTGTAGAGGGGTTTTAGTTCAATCGACACAATAAGGTCCAAATTGTACGACGTACAGATTCGAGTTGCCCTTTAAGTGACCCCAAGGAATCTTGCCAGAATTGAATCTCATCTGCAAATTCTACTGACGCGACGGCGAACGCTTCAGGAGCAATATAGACGTTCTCAGTACCATCCGGTGCTCTCAGGAGGGTCAGTGGAGTGGGGAGATAGTTTATGAAAGCCGCTGCGGGTGATAATGTCAAATAACCATCGTTTTAGAGATACCGATTTACACACAATCCTGTGAACCTAGTCAGTGTGGCACTCGAGGTTGAATTGCAAGATTTACATAGCAACGATTGATCCAGACACAGTGACCATCATTGAGACGTTTTAAGGCTCGAGATAGCGCAATGTGAAGTTCGTAGTCGGATTTGTAATGCGTGTTTCTGTATTTTTCGAGATCTGCAAGAATATCTTCGTGAACATCGGAAGTAAATGGCTCGGGCGCTTTGATCTGATAGTTCACAGACGTGTGGAACGCGAGAGTCTTTGTTATGACATCAATAATCTAGCAGAAGAAAGATCAGTAAGCACTTGAGCATTTATCATGTCGAAGAACAATTCGCTATACATTTGTCTTGATAGCAGGGTCAGTTTTAAATGATGAATAACAGGCGCGGACGTCCTTTGGTGCAACCCATTTCTTCCCAGCAATTACGGCGCATGGGTCAACAGTTCTATCCACGACAGCTGCACCAACAATGCTCAAGCCAGCAAAAGCTACCAGAAGGCAGGTCCTGAAAACCATCATTCAAGATAAGGGATGCCGATACGAGACACGAGCAGCTTGATACATGGCCTTTCAGCCTTCTCTTATAGACTTGTGACCGTGTGTGCTGCTTCTTACGTATCTCCATATCGTTGAGCGCGATGCAGCCGAGGTCATAAGCACACAGGAGCTCGAGCAACCAACATGTGCGCATCATTACGGCAGGTGACTTTATGTTGCATCCATAGGAAACATCAACCAGACAAGAATCAATCCCAAAGTTATACAGAAAACCGCCTTATTGATAAGTATGAGGCGACATAAATCCTTGCGATGAGCAGGGAGAAGATTCTGCATGGCGGTTGAAGGTCGTTCTCCGCTCATGCATGCGAGAATACCAGGCTGCAGCAAGTGTCCATGCGGTTGAACTTGACAGAGAACCAGACAGCCGCATGCATAATGGGGGGTGGCGGTGTTGCCCATCAAGGAAATTTGAGTTGTCAGTCCGATTTTTCCCCTACCATCGTGATCCGCGTTGAACGTCGAGATTCTGCGGAGCGATAATGCTACTCGAACATCTAAGACTAATAGCAGCACCAATGGTCAATCAGTCAGACTTGCCGTTCAGGACGCTGGTTAGGAGGCATGGATGCACCCTTGCGTATACTCAAATGCTCATGCCTGATAAAATCCTGAACGATCCGGATTACCTCGAACATTGTTTACGTGACCTTACTCTGGACGTCGAGCTTGGCCGCCCAGTTGTGGTACAATTATGTGGGAATAACGTACAAACAATTGTTCAGGCTGGCAAAAAATTACAGGGGCATTGTGATGGCATCGGTGTGTTGTAGTCACTTCTACCCCTGCGCCTAGACGCCTGGACTGATCGCATTGCGAAGTGTCGTAGATTTGAACCTCGGATGTCCTTTAGAAGCTGCTCGTGAAGGTCATTATGGTGCTTACATGGCCGACCAAAAAGATTGGCCGTTGGTACAAGACATTGGTAAACTTATTTTCATAAGAGACACCGGTCATGTTCGTTCTCACTACATATCTCTTCCATGTACAGTGTCCGCAATGTCGCATTCGTTCATCGTTCCTACTTCTGCCAAAATTCGACTCGCTCAACCCGTTGAAAAAACCGTAGATTTTGCGCAACGTTTAGAGGCATGTGGTGCTGCTTGGGTCACCCTTCATGCACGTACTGTGTCTGCTCGTCGGCGCCGCCAAGGGGCTGCCGACCTAGATCGAGTCAAGATCCTAAAGAAGAATCTTCGTGTTCCTGTAATTAGCAACGGCAATGTGCGCGAATGGTCCAATATTCCAGAAAACCTCGAGTATACTGGCGCGGATGGTGTTATGGTGGGCGAGACGTTATTAGGAAATCCATGGTCCGTCGACGTCTATCATTTTAGCCCTTTCGCTCCTATTCTAGGTGTTGTTCTCTTCATAGCCTCTTTGCGAATAGACTTCCGGATCCAGTCGATATTGGATTGGAGTACCTTGATATATGTCGGCAATTTCCTGGTACCGCATCTGTTCCAATCATACAGACGCATATTAGGCATTTTGTCGAATACCAATGGTGCGTCAAAACATTCCCATGCCTTCACTAACCGGCCCTCATTCCGAACTCGTATCTGATCAATAGTGGACGACGCCCGTGGTTCCAGAAATTCCGGTCCGCATTGAGTACTACCAAATCGCTGGAAGAAATGGACGCGCTCCTGAGAATCAAGGTCGAGCGGTGGCGTGGTAAGCCTTTGCGCAAATGGGACGTTGACACCAACGATGAGGAAGACGGAGTTGACTTTCTTACTGTAGCCAATGACGAGGACCTCGATGACTCTATCGAGCTGAGTTTGATTCTCCAATAGAACCCCTGTTCTTACATGTAATGTCGAGGTGCGAAGTTGACTCAAGATGGAGCTTACGACGTATCCTGACGTTTGTACCAACCTGTCGGATTCACTTCGTACTACACCACCGCGATCTGGATAACATCTGGGACCGTGAACTGGAAGTTCCAGAGGTCATCTGGACATTGGTCCCGAGTTCTACTCGCGGTTGCCGTACTATACACCAGCTATAGAGCAATCGACGCCCTTATGTCAGGCCGTCGGACCGATAATTGCGTTGTGGGTCAGGTATTGGTGGGAAGATCTCTTCTTGAGAACGCGTTGGACAATGCTTCATTCGAGATCAGCTGCGAGCAATCGACCTAATTCTGTAGCTTTTTCCCCGTCTGTGGAAAACAGTTGAAAACAGGTCCTCTTTTCACCCCTTTCTTGCCGGGCTTCTAGGACATTTCGAGGATGCGTTTTTAACTCCTTGATACTAGTTACCTAAACCAATTAACACGCTGCAAATGCTCATATGCAGATACAAGCAACATCTGAAGTCTCCCACCTTTTTTTTCTGAATATCGCTCATATTTAGGTCTGCTCGAGAGGAATCACCAAGTATCACGACTTTTTGGGTAAGTTAGGGACCTAGAGACCAGGGACGGAATCTTGGGAACATGGCTTTCTGTAGTTCAGTATTTGAACAGGTAGTCTGAGGCTTGGCCACGGGTACCCAAGTAAAGAGGGGCGGGCACACTGGAGCAAGACTGTCAAAGTTCAGGTCAACGTGAATTACGTGTGTTCGGTCAGATAGAAAGCGAAGAGAATCCACTTACACGCCTCAGTCTTGCAGTACACCAATCGTGGACCCACGATAAAACGCATATTACTAGCACACAAATTGGCGACAATGTAGCTGCTTGTGTATCGTGTAACCTCACCTCGTTGGAACACACACAAATCATTAGATGATCGTCCAGGCTAAAATTCGAGTCAAAATCGCACTTGGATGCTAGAAGAAGAGGTCCTTAAGCCAAAAGGACAGGACAGCAACGTCTTGCATCGATCCCGACTCATCGTTTGCACTTGTAACAAGATCTCAAGTGAAATTCAAAATGGAGCATTTCAATCCATAAAAAGGATGATCCTTTTACCAGTCGCATACTATAAAGGCAAGCCAATGTATCGATTTCGACGAAACCAATTTAATTTATATCCAGGCCGATAACGCAAATATTAATGGCGCACGGAATGAAGAAAAAATAGCTGTCGGCAGCTCAGAAGCAGCAGCAGCGAAATCCAAGTGAATTTCAATTTCCAGGAATTAGTACACATTGAACCTGAATACGACGATTAAAAATCAAAAGAGAGATGGAGAAGAACCTAAAGTCGTTACAGGGAGTAACAAAGACCTTGCGTTAATTCTACCGAGTACTCAGCCATATTCGAACTTTTTTGAATGGTGACGCTCTCCTAAAAAGCTCCAAAGATTCCGGCCCGAGCGCTGATGCGCCCAAAGATGCCCAATTTGGAGATATGAATCCTCACACTCCGACGTTTCAGTTTTTTGCTTTCTTCCCTCACCATCTTTGTAACGTAGTTGTGGCGTTCCGTCTATGATTGTGCTCTCTCATCATAATTTGATTCAAGCAGGAAGATTTCTTTTGTTTTGACGATGAGTTAGAAACCGTTGTGTCTCGTTCTGATGACTCGGATGAGAAGATGGTTTGCAGCCTTCTTTCAGATATCACATCGATGATCAAGGATGTCCAAAGGACGATAGTGGGTTAATTAGGTCATGGGGGGAGAAAAACTGCGAATACTCTTTGCCGACTGGTGAATTAGCGGTAATGAAATTTACACCTCTTGAAATGTATGTAATAACAGCAAGAGAAAATAAGGCAATATTCATCTTTTCCTAAGGGCATTACATCGTCAACACATCTACGCGTTCAAGTATCCCGTCCCGCCCCCTCTAAATATAGGAAAATGAAGAACTAGTCAACCATTGATCCACAATCCACCAATCGCGAAATTCATACCTTGTGCAACAAAAGCCTACAATCATCCATCATCACATCTGTGACCCTAAATGGTTCCTTACTCAACACCTCTACATACGGCAGCTGACTAACAATATCATGCGTGAACACGCCGTTGACGTCCGTGGTCGTTGGGTGCGTCACGACGCACGGCCCACGCCAGTTGGCCTTGGCCTTGTTCTTGTCATTTCTACCTTGGCGACGCTCCAACTCCTCTAATTGCATACCCTCCCTGATAGAATACGGGTTGTAGTCACGCAAGCGCAGGTATCGAGGCGGGACGGACAATTCCGACTCATCGTTGTCGGTATCGTCAGGAGCAGATGGCGGATCAATTGCGGATGTAGAATACCCTGCCTTATACTTGCCCCCATTTCCATCCCCATCCCCATCCCCATCTCCTTCCCGCCCCAACGAAAAAGGCAAACACTCCACCCTGACACTATCAACCGTACGCAAACCATGAACAGAATACTGCCAATCCGTATTAACGCACTCCCTGAACCATCGCGTGGTTGGCGGGCCCCATGCATCCCACGGGATGACGATTGGCCCATGTGCAACCTTGGGCGGTTTGGATCCTGATATCGGAGCTGGGTCTGGGTCGGAGGGGGCTGAGGCGATTGGGATCGTTAAAACGGTGGATATAGATGATGATGATGATGGAAAGGCCATGGAAGAAGAGGAGGAAGAGGCTGTAGTATTGTGAAAGGCGGGTGACGCGAGAGAGAGTGAGGGCTGGAGTGATATATCGCTGTGAGGCTGGGTTATTGGAAGCGAGACAGAGGGGAGAGGCTGGATTGAGATTCTGGGGCTCGCGCATGTGTAATGATGAGAGGAAACCCTTCGTCTTCTGACTTTTCTCGCTGCCTCTTTCCACTCCGTGGGCGGATGAAGCAGTATTTGCGGGTTAAAAAAAAAGCTGAAAGTGTGCACGTCGACGGCCTCAGGCGTGGAGACACACAGGGAGCATACGTAGATGCGTTCTGTGGGCTTAGGGGAGTATAGTCGCTTGCATCGGTCTCTGCTAGGCCCTGATTGAGGAACGGATACTGGTGTAGGGTTGCTGCTGATCGTCATGTACCAGTACACGTACTCATCCGAGAGTTGAGGGAAGACGTAGTTGTACTGGCTGATGGGTCTGGACGAATTTGTGATTGGATTCGCGAAAGTGCAAGTCTCGAGACTGCCTGTCGTCCGCACGATAAGGAACGTATCATTCGAAAGAAACGTGAAATCCTCAATTCCGGATTTGCTTTTCATCTTACACTGTATACGATTGATTTTTGTCATGTGTGAGGAAAGTCAGAAGACATACCGATACTTGTGGGTTTTTGACCCAGTCCCAGATCTCGAGATGGGAGCTGGGGTTGTTATAGGATGCCTTCACGAGAAGAGCAACCAGATCTCCCAATATTTGAATTCTGACAGAGGTTAGATGATAGGGTGTGGTCCCAGCGGATCCTGATAAACAGGACAACTTGGGGATTAGAGCTTTGGGATGAGTCTCATTAGTCGTGATCGACCGTAAGTGTATTTCACAGAGATATTTAGAGCTAAAGCGCATTGATTAGATCTATGAGTATTGGAAAATGTCTAAGCCGTACCTGGCTGGTGCGAGAGTGACAAGAACAAGGAGGTCCTGAGCCGGGTCCATTGCGAAATCTATTATGGTAACATCTTCCATTGAATGCGTCCATGATGGTAATTCACTCTTGTCACTTGTATCCCTGGGTGCCGGGAGTTCCCAGAATGAGATCGAACGCGTCACTCGGTTATCATCCTCTTTTCCAGTCGCGTAAAGGCCGTCGACAAACTCGTATATGGAACCTGAGGGCGGGATCTTCAATCTCTGCCACGATTTCCAATTGAGCATTCTCCATGCTTGTTCTCTATTGCGCAGGGTGCTGAGACGAGAGGCACAAGGTAACGTGGCCGATGCCGGAATTACACAAACCATGCGACGTTTCGCGAGCTCGATAGTGTATTGAAATTTGGACGAGTCGGTAATGAGCTCTCGTAGCTGTCTTGCGACCTATCGATACAATTCAGTCACCTCAAGTGTAGAAGAGAAAATTTCTTACAGCCGTGCAAGTCAAAAGGTCTATCTCGTCCAAAAAGCCCAGAATCATGGATTTGAGCTCGATTGGCAATGACAAAAACTGCGTGATGTGGGACATGACGGCGACCAATGAAGGAAACTCTAAGAGATGCACTACGAAGAGATAAAGTAGTAATCTAGGAGATCATGGGGCATGGAGGTAAGTAGTAAGTATTAACGGTGGTCCAGGTTCGAAGCCAGTTCGAAGAGCCGCGGCGCACGTGCCGAGCCGATGATGTCGTCCCTGTTAGGGTTTAGACTTGTAATACGCAAGTAACCACGTCGACCACGACTTGCTTGATTGTCGTCTGCAGCCTCTGAGTCTCTTTCTCTGGAGGCTGGTATTATACATATATTCCGACGATGTCAGCGAATGGCGCGCCTAGTAATGGAGAGTCCACTAGTGACGGCAGACCATCCATTGACAGCGAACGGCTGTCTCTCGATAGTGGTCCTCAGGCCAATGGACATACTCCAAACAGTGGAGACTCAGGAGATGATGCGGATGATGATCCCACTATTAAGCTGCAGCGAGAGCTTGAGCGGACACGGGAGGAGAAAGATACCCTTGCGACTCAATATCGCAACCTCCTTGCGAAACTAACAACGATGCGCACAACTTTGGGAAATAAACTCAAACAGGATGCCGTACGTTCCTTCACTGTTAGGAAAGTAAACCATTGATTGGTGTGTAGGAAGAACTAGACCGACGGGAACACGAGCTGCAACAGCTGACAGCACAGAATGAGGACCTTACATCAACGGTCGAGACCCTTAAGAATGAACTCATTGCCTCGCATGAGGAAGCTGACCGCGCAGCTCGCGAACTGGACACGATGCGCAGTACCGCGTTCGAGGAGAACGCGCAAGAAAGTATTCTGCGAGAACGGGAACTTCGGGAGGTGCAAGGCGAGCTTGAGCGGTGTCGCATGGAGCGAGATGAGTGGGAAAGCTCGGCCTTACAAGAACGAACGCTGTCGGATGATCTCAAGTCCACAGTGGAGACCTACAAGCGTGAATTAGAATTGGAACGGGAGGCGCGAGATCGAGAGCTGGAAGAACTAGAGGCAGAGAAAGAGAAGTCACAAAACTTGCAGTCTGTGTTGCAGGACTTCCAGGCTGGTGCGTGGATGATAGAATGTAATCTGGTGAAAACTTATGTTTGAGTAACAGCCAAGGACCACGAATTGAAGCAGGCGGTCAAGGACTACGAGACACAGTTAACTCAAGTAACACAATCTCTAGCGGAATTCAAGCACAGAGCATTAACAGCCGAGGTCTGAGGCATAGCTCATCGATTCCACAACTTCGCTGGCTGATTCAACTGTCACAGCTTCAATTGGAAGAGTCGTATACCAACGTCTCCCGAACACAGGAGCTCGAAAAAGAAGTGAAAGACAAGAACCTTCTCATCGGAAAACTACGACATGAAGGTTAGCACCGCTTTTCTCATCTTTCCTTTTTTTACCCTTACGGTGGGCGTTCAGCCGTCATCCTCAATGAACACCTAATGGAAGCTCTCCGCCGTCTCCGGCGCAACTCTACCGACACTAATGTCGACAGACAACTCGTAACCAATGTCCTTCTCTCTTTCCTCACCACCCCTCGTGCGGACGGCAAACGCTTCGAAATGCTCTCACTCCTTGCTACGATTCTCTCATGGACTGATCTCGAGCGCGAAAAAGCCGGCCTTCAACGCGCTCACTCTTCCACATCGCCGCCTCCAGCTCCGTCCTTCTGGACACGCTCCTCATCCGCAGCAAACTCCCCTGCAAAATCCATGGACCTCGAAAAGACGGACGAAACGGAGGTATGTTACTTTGCCATGCCTAACCTCTGGCTTCATACTAAGCTAATTTTAAATTGATATCTACAGTCCTTTTCCCGCCTATGGGTCGAATTCCTCCTTACTGAAGCTGCCGCAGGCGAATCCCCCTCTGGCCCTGGAAACGCAGTTTCCCCTCCCCCGCGCAAAACCTCTCTCCCAAACACACCAACGCATTCATCGGCTCCCGCACCTCAACTCAGTACGGGCGGAAACACGCGTCGGCTGGCGTCGTACACGTCTTTGTCGTCAAGTACAAATGAGACGGGGATGGCGGCTACGACCAGTTCGCCAAATCTTCTGCTGGCACAGCCGCCGTCGCGAAAGGGGAAAGAGCGGGATTTGGGGTCGTAGGGCTCGGATTGTCGAGCTTGCCTTCTATTGTTGTTGTTTTTTCTTCTGTGGGGGCTGTCGTTTATTGTTCGGACTCGAACGGATTATCGCCGTGTTCAATATTTCGGTAAGTACATAGCCATACATAGCATTAGGAACATAAGTTGAATAATAACTTTTGTGTAAGCGAAATGAGTTTACCAACGCTACCATTTTTCTCTATTGTCTCGCTAGTTTGTTGTGACGTTTCTAGACAGGAAAACGTTGTACAAACCTCGAGAATAATAGTTCTACGACCTATATCATTACCAGGCAAGATTGTTCATTGGGAATCTGATTCGTACTTGACTCCTACCGTTATCATCCACTTACATATCCGCTATTATGGGTTTAGCAACCGAGATTCTGGTGTGTCGATTTCTGTTTTTGTGCTACAGCGTGCTCACGTCTACTATCAGGAAAGTTACCTCCCATCGTGGTCTCATCTTCATCTTAAGCTTCGAGCTCTCTTCTCAACTTTCGTCGCCAGTCGTGACCCTTCTGGCAATATACCTCCAATCAACCGATTACCTTTCGAGATTTTATTGATAATATTCTCTTGCGAAACAGATGATCGTCCTCCCAACTATGACCTAGATAACTTTCCAAGGAAACTACCCAGACGTACGCTCGTCAGGGGTAAAAGAATCGACCCAATCTTACTTGGTCATGTCTGTAAATATTGGAGGGATATAACACTGAACACTCCCTTACTGTGGTCCACCTTCTTCGTTCTATGTAACCTCAAACCACAGATGGTCGAGCTTCTCAGGATCTGGTTAGAGCGTTCCGCGGACATGCCACTTGACATCACCTTCGTAGAATCAGTCTGTGATATCAAGACGGACGATGACTATCACAACCCACCACAGAACCCTATTACACCACAGATCATGGAGCTTTTGACAGCTCATGCCAATCGCTGGAAAACGATTGATTTCGGGTTTTCACTTCAAATATCGCCTGTGTTGTTCGACCTTCCGTTCAAGATTCTTGAAACGGCGAAACTTCGCAGTCGGCGGGCGACGAATATTCGATTCGATGGAGTTACACCACTTGTCAAGGTGTGGGACCTGTTCCACGCATCTCCATCATTGCATACCACACAGTATGAGTTGGAGTATTCGGAGAATAAGCTACGAGAAATCCCTTGGTCTCGTCTCACTTGTGTCGACGTGACAATGTTAATGGATGATCTCTTCAAGATTCTCCCCGAGTGCCAGAATCTCGTGGAACTTCGTTATACCGATCCTTTGGCACGTTATACTGCTAACGAGTTGCGATCAAATCGTACACCTGAACCCTTTACACCTGTTGTTCTCCCTTCTCTTCGCCATTTATTCATGGTCGCGAGTCGCTCTCCCGACGAAGCATTCAACAACCTCACTCTTCCAAGGTTGGAATCAGTCTACCTTCGCCAAAACAACATTTGGCTAATTCAAACCGACCCTTGCGCATTTACCAATCTCTTGACGAGATCGCAATGCCGTTTGAAACAATTTTCTTACCATGGTCTTGGAAGTCCGATTGCAGAACAAGTCCTTGGTGAAATGCTTGTCTCTCCAGCCATGTCGTCTGTTGTAAATCTCACCGTGGACGTTCGGGTCACAGAGAGATTTGCAGAATTGATCGTTGGCCAGGCTGACAAGGCGGTACTCCCTCGACTTGAAAGTTTCACACTTGTGCGACCCTCTATGGAGCCTGGAAAACTCGGTGAAATGATCTCTTCTCTTAAGGAAGAGCGCGAAACCTTCCAATTCTTCAATGCTCAATATTGGGATCGACACGAGGAAGATAGAAAGAAGTTTTCGGATTTGAGAGTGAAAGGCCTTGTAATTGAGGATTAGATTTTATCTGGGCTAGTATCATTAAAGTCGACCATATTACGAGCTTTTAGCCGTTTATATATCTGAATGAAAACGACTACAAAATACGATGACTACGTCCATAGCACTCACGCACCAAATAGTTTAGACAGGAGGAGGCTCAGGAGAGGGAAGGGTGCAATAAAGCTTCAACGTGAGACGCAAACCTCGAACTGTTCTTGTCAAGTTGTTCCATGAGGTGGGTCACCATGACAGAGCTCAACTACGTGCCTTCGTGCTTGTTGTGATCAGCGACTCGACTCGGAGTACACAGTGATGTGCAGGGAGGCTTGAGCTAACTCACAGAGCCACAGCATGCCAATGCCAACCATTGTACATAGACTGATCTTATTCTCTAACGACATATGACCTTGGAATGGCCCAAATGATTGTCTAAGCCGGGTCGCCTCAAGCCAGGCATATGTACTATTCTAGATCGCGGAACCTCATGTTGGGGTTGAGTTTTGGTCACTCTCTTAGCAGGGGGAACTTTTGATTTTTGATCCTTCTCTCTCTTACCGCTTGAGAACTGATGGCTCAAGAAATCTTGGTCCAAGTCGAACAAGAACTTTTGTGCAAGCGGAATTAACAAAGGCTTTACAAGAGCCACTTTGTTCAAGGTTGTACTTATCCTCAGTGTCTTGCTGGTTGCTATGACGTTTCTAGGCAGGAAAGCGTTGTCCACGACCTATATGATTACCAGGTAGGGATAGATGTCATTTACAATCTGATTCGCACTTTACTCGTACCATTATCATCCCATCCACTATCCATGGGTTTAGCAACCGATATTCTGGTCTGTCGATTCCTGTTTCTGTGCTACAGCGTGCTCACGTCTACTTATCAATCAGGAAAGTTACCTCCCATCGTGGTCTCATCTTAAGCTTCGAGATCTCTTCTCAACTTTCATCGCCAGTCGTGACCCTTCTGGCAATATACCACCAATCAACCGATTACCTTTCGAGATTTTATTGATAATATTCTCTTGTGAAACAGATGATCGCCCTCCCAACTATGACCTAGATAACTTTTCAAGGAGACTACCCAGACGTACGCTCGTCAGGGGTAAAAGAATCGATCCCATTTTACTTGGTCACGTCTGTAAATATTGGAGGGATATAACGCTGAACACTCCCTTACTGTGGTCATCCTTTTTCGTTCTGTGTAACCTCAAATCACAGATGGTCGAGCTCCTCAGAATCTGGTTAGAGCGTTCCGCGGACATGCCACTCGACATCACCTTCGTAGAATCACTTTGTGATATCAAGACGGACGACGAATGGTACAAGCCAGCGAAGAACCCTATTACACCACAGATCATGGAGCTTTTGACAGCTCATGCCAATCGCTGGAAAACGATTGATTTTGAATTTTCACTTCAAATATCGCCTGTGTTGTTCGACCTTCCGCCGGGTTCGTTCCAAATTCTTGAAACAGCGAAATTTCGCAGTCGGCGGGCGACGAATGTTCGATTCGATGGACTTCCACCACTGGTTAAGGCGTGGGACCTCTTTCATACATCCCCATCCTTGCATACCACACAGTATGAGATGGAATATTCGAACCATAAGCTACGAGAAATCCCTTGGTCTCGTCTCACTTGTGTCGACGTGACAATTTTCATGGAGGATCTTTTCGGGATTCTTCCCGAGTGTCAAAATCTGGTGGAACTTCGTTATACCGATCCTTTGGCACGTTATGCTGCTCTCGCATTGCAACCACCGAAGCCTACACCCGAACCCTTTAAGCCCGTTGTTCTCCCTTCTCTTCGCCATTTATCCATGGTTGCGAGTCGCTCTCCCAACAAAATATTCCACAACCTTGTTCTTCCAAGGTTGGAGTCAGTCTACTTTCGCCAAAACAACATTTGGCTAGTTCAAATCGACCCTTACGCGTTTACCAACCTCTTGATGAGATCGCAGTGCTCTTTGAAACAATTTTCATACCATGGCCTTGGAAGTCCGATTGGAGAACAAGTCCTCGGCGAAATACTTGTCTCTCCAGCCATGTCGTCTGTTGTAGATCTCACCGTGGAAGCTCGAGTCACGGACAAATTTGCAGAATTGTTAGCTGGCGCTGGCAAGGCAGTACTCCCCCGACTTGAAAGTTTCACACTTGTGCAACCCACTATGGAGCCCGGAAAACTCAGCGAAATGATCTCTTCTCTTAAGCAAGAGCGCGAAAGCTTCCAAGTCTTGAAGGTTCAATACTGGAATCGACACGAGGAAGATAGAAAGAAGTTTTCGGATTTGAGAGAGAAAGGCCTACTAATCGAGGATTAGATTTTTTTCAGGCTGGTATCATTAAAGTCGACCAAATATCAGGCTTTAGCAGTTAATATATGTGAATGAATAGACTACAAAAAAAAAGTATCGGAGGCAACACACCTGATATGGAGGCGGTAATAGCTCGCAGAATAAAGTTGGTCTGCCTCGGAACAGACAGGACACGTTTCTCAACGAAAAAGCCATACCAACCGGGGCAGTAAAAGCGACATGGCAAAATTTCATCCCGAGGGGTACGGAGCCTATGAAGTCATAAAGAAAGCAGCCGAGGTCTTAGTGGGTATAGGTTAAATGACTCCGAAAGGAGCGAACACACAGTGCGTAAGAGCATTTCCTGCGGGTTAGCTCCAGACTATATTATCACCGTGATGCGAGATAATCTCTTGCCTGCCCTTGGTTATAAAGGTTGACTTTGTGAACTGTTTATAATCTACCGTGGTACTACCAAAAAAAAGAATAGACTACGAAATACCATGACTTACGTCCACAGCACTACAGCTTAGATAGGGAGGGGGAAGGGACAAAGAGATAACTGTAATAAAGCTTCAACGCGAGACACAAACCTTCGGCTAATCTGCTTCATGAAGTGGGATGGTTGCCATGACAGTTAGAGCTCAGCGCTCAACGTTCAACTGCGATCAGCGATTTGAGCTATGTATCCCGAGGTCCGAATCTCATTGGATCTGACGGAGTTCTTTTTATTGAGGCAAGCACGATCAAAAGGAGCGTCAGTTCATGTTCGAGGAGGGTTGGGTGATAGCGATGAGACTGGAGGGTATGTCCTGGACGTGAGTTTTGATAAAGAAGTCGAATGGGAGCACAATCAGGATCTTTGGGCACATGCCCTTCGACGTGGCTTGAGCCGTGCGTCAGCCGCGCCACCCAAAACAAGACCGTGCTTGGGCCGTCGTGCATGTAAGCAACCGTACATGATGGAAGTGCAGCCGTGCGTGTCATTCACATAGCCAGTACTGATTCCCGCTACTCTGTACTAGTGGGTTTCTTGTCGGGAAAGACCGAGACTATCGCCATAAGTCAACCATAAGTTGTATGTAGATCTCGGACCAGTGTTCGCGTGGGCGCAGACCAGACAGAAATTCTACGCGGGACGGACCGATGTTGTTGAGAGGGTCCAAGGCTGCTTTTCGGTGTGCGCGACATGCATGCGCGTGTTCAAACTTTCCGGAATTTTCCGCGAAATTTCCATCTATCTTGTTCCTCCATAGCGCTTATGTACTATGGACTAACTCCTCCATGTCAATTTTGCGCTTACAGCTGTTGGCGGAACATTAGGCGCGAGCCGATTTTTTTCTCGCGCTCACCAATTTTTGACCCAATCTTCGGTGGGCTATATCTCACTCAAATCTGGGTCTTTTCACTAGATTCTTAGTAGGTTGTAATCAGCGAGCTCCTGCCCAGGTGCTCGTGTAAAAATATTTATGAAATTCATACTTTTTATTTTCATTGTCTGATACGGTCAAGGGCAGCCATCGGCGTGTAATAACAAGGTCACATCAAACCCGATAGTCCTCAAACTTGGAGAGGGGGTACATGTACTGTCTATGCAGGTGCATGTATAGTTAGTTCTTCTTAATCTTGAGTGGTGCTATTGTAACAGCCGGATCTTGT